>CBVK0100043047.1:0-38337 GCA_900067695.1 Picea abies | reverse complement strand
ATCGCTTTTCTAAGATGGCGATTCTGGTTGCCTGCAAGAAGAGCATCACAACAGAGGCCACTGCCAAGCTCTTCTTTGAACGAGTCTGGGTACATTTTGGAATCCCACAAACCATTGTCTCAGATTGGGATAGTCGATTTCTCAACACATTCTGGTCGAGCCTCTGGTCATTGCTGGACACCAAGCTCACCAAATCCACGACCTTCCACCCCCAGACAGATGGCCAAACTGAGGTTGTAAATCGAATGATTGTGCATATCCTTCACATGTATAATTCAAAGAACCCTCGCACATGGGATGAGAGCCTTCCTTATGTCCAACATAGCTACAACCGAGCCTTTCATAGCTCAACCGGCCATAGCCCCTTTCAAGTGGGGTTGGGATTCCAACCATTGGGTTCCATAGATGTTGCACTTCCCCTTGCGGTCACCTCGACTGACTCATCTCCTGCTCCAACTGAAGCTGACAAAGCCACCTGGTTCATTGAGCAGATCCAACACATCCGCCAACAGGTTTAGGATATCCTACAGAAGTCTAATGACAAGTAAAAACAACACCATGATCAACATCAGGTGCCGCATAAGTTTCAGGTGGGCGACAAAGTTTGGTTGCACTTGCAGAAAGAATGCCTTACAGGACCCCATCGGAAGCTTCGTCCACTCCATTATGGACCATACACTATCACCAAGGCCGTGGGGGATAATGATTTTGAGCTCAACATTCCTCCTTTCCTTGGCCTGCACCCAGTGTTCAACGTGGATCTCTTTCGCCCTTATTTCCCACCATTATTGGACACCTCAGAAGTAGCAGAACAACTGACACCAACAGAGCTCAACCTCGACTGCATACAACAAGCATCCAATGATCATATTTTGGGCAGACAGATCAAGGGCACTCGACAACAAAGGATCCAGCTTTATCGAGTCGTCAAAGCAGGGCAACTCCTACACCAAGGCAAGTGGCTCACCCGGGGCCAAATTCAGCAGAAATTTCCTCATCTAATGGGGGACCTCAACGAAATGGAGACCATTGCTTCCTAAGGAGGTAGGATTGATCCATATGGATATCAGTGGCCACCCACCTTTTCTAACTAGCTCAAAACAGTTTTCTGACATTTTTGGCAATTTACTATTTTTAGCAGTTTTTACTTCCGGGGCCATTTTGAGGGCCTAAATGAAGGTTTTTCAGTATCAAGCTCCTCAATGATATCCAAAGGCATGATTGAGCCCCGAAAATGAATCTCCTTGGTGATACCTTTCCAACGAGCTATCACACGCCTAAAACGAAGATCGTATGAAAAAGTTACGACCCCGGGAAGTTGATGTACTAGCTTACCCAAACGGGGCCCACATGACTTTTGGCGTTTCATCTCCTAGGGTTAGTTTTTTGGATGTATATGGTTTTTGGCCTTATTTCTTATTGTAAAAAGGCCTTCAGAGCCTCATTTTAACCTTCTTCTTGTGAATGCGCACGGTCGTCACATCTCTTCTCAGAGATAAGCCGCCACCATTCTAGCAAGCTTGTTTCCGCTGCATTTTACAGTTTCAGCTTATTTCGTTATTGAATAGAAAACTAGTTTTATTGTATCTCTGTTATTTTGTGTTAATCACCTATTAATAATATGTATTCATTTCATTCTGCTCATAAAATCCGGATCAGTTTCATTATAATGCTGCTATGATTTGTTTCAATATTTTCTTTCACTATCCTATTTCCTCTTATGCTAAAATGCTTGTGCATGGATGATCTAGATGAGATGTTGTAGTTGTATTGTAATGGAGGTTTGATTATAATGATGTTGTGATATATTTCAGTATGTTAAAATTAATTTCAAGAGTTCTCTTATGCCGGAGTTTTTCTGCACCAAGATGCTTGAAGGCCAGATGCTCATGGAAGAGTTGTCCTCTTTCCTCACTAAGTCTTCCTCCTTATCACATTTAACCTTAAGCCACTGACTGAAGTTAATGAGAAACTCATTTGCTTATGCATTGCTAGCCCAATTTTCTATGTTTAAAAATTCTTACGATGAGATTTGTCCATTTGAACTCCAATCATAAACCTACCTCCACAAACATTTTGATGGGTGATGGGCTTATCTTCCTGCAATATGAGGGTGACTTTCAGCGCTAACAGAATCTGCTAGAAAATCAACAATCATGTGTGTTGTTAAGATCACTGCAAAGATAGAACTGATTAATATTTTGTTGGTGCATATTTTTTCCAGGAGAAAGGGTGATTCAAATCCCAATGAGCTGAGTCGAGAAGGGGTTCCTCTTCCTTTGTGTTCTTTTTATCTCAAGTTTGAGTTTAATTCCCCTCTTTTTTTATGGGCTAAATTTTTAGATTTTCATTCCACCTATGAGAGGTTGTTGGTTGAGAGGAAGACTTGGTTCATTTAGCAACTACCACCAAAGAAATGAATTCAACTTGAGTTAATCCCTGTGAGATGATGGAAAAGTGTCAAGGTTTGGTTTAGCAGAGAGCTCATCAATGTCTACAACTTGCACAAATACAAGTTTTTAGGTCTGGAGAATAACAAGACCATTTCTATTACACTTGCTATTGGTGAAGATATAGCAATTGTGGTTGCAACAATAAAGACAAAGACGCTACACAATCCTGTGGATTTTGTTCATAGTCCAGTTATAAGAAAGAGTTCCTCAAAATGCCGAGGCATGTTGTAAACCAAGTTGACGAGAATTATTATCAGTGTGACCAAAAGAAATAAACTCTTGCTAGAGGAAAGGATGCCACAACACAAGTTGTTCTCACATACAAATTATACCAGGAACAATTCTCCAGCCCTTGATGGGAAGCTTGTATAAAAAGAGAGGCATTAAAGAAACTCGTGCGTCACAACTAGAGTAAAAAGAAAATCCAACATATCCTGATAATTTATATGTTAATCCTCTGATTGGCCCTAAAAGTGTTACAACAATGAATGATCTTGTACTCCAGGAATTCATGGACCATGAGAAGGTTTCTAGATCTATTGACATGAATTTTGTTTTTCTTGCAAATCTTTAAGTATTTTCTCGAGACAAAATCTTCTTTGTTGCTTCTATAGCTGCCACATATTCTACCTCTGTTGTTGAATTTGCCAGAATTGAATATTTTCATGATCTCCCAGAGATGGTTGTTGATCCAAAACTCATGAGATAACCTAAAGTTTATACTCCATTCTCTTTATCCCCCAAAAAGTCTGAATCACAATACCCAATCAGGTTGAAGTCATCCACCTTAGAGTACCCGAGTCTAAAATATTGAGTTCCTTTTAAGTATTTTAGAACTCTATTTGCAACACACCAATGTCCTTCACAAGGATTTTGGATGAACCTGGAAAGAATCCAAACAAAAAATGAAATGTCTGGTCTGGTGGTGGTAAGATAGATAAGACTTCCCACAAGCTATTTGTACTTGGTTGCATCCTCAAATTCATTCCCTTTTTTTATGCGAGTTTCAAATTCTATTCCATTGGAGCAGAAACATTATTACACTCAGCCACACCAAATTTCTTCAACAATTCTCCAATGTATTTCTTCTAGAATATGAATATGTACTTTAGATTTTGAATCACCTCAATTCCCAAATAGTAGTGAAGATGTCCCAAATTTGTCATCTCAAATCCTTTCTTCAACTATTTCTTTATGGATGCAATGTAGCTTTCATTGTTCCTTGTTATTAACAAATCATCTACATATACTACAATATACACAACAATTTTTCCAACTTTCTTGACAAATAAAGTTGCATCATCAAGATTGTAGTGATTGAAATTCAATTTCAGAAGATGTCGAGTTACCTTTTCATACTAGGCTCATAGTGCTTGTTTCAGGCCATATAAGGATTTTATGAGCTTGCATACTTTCTATTATTGTCCCTTCACAAAAAATCCTTCTGGTTTATACACGAAAACATTCTCTGTCAAATCTCCATTCAAGAAAGTAGTCTTCACATCCATTTGATGAAAATTCCATCCATTCTGTGCTGCCATGGAAAATAGATTACGGATGGTAGCCCATTTTGTTGTGGGGGACTCATAGTCAACACCATTTTTACGTACAAATCCTTCTTCCATGAGCCTTTCTTTGTGCTTGTCAAGTGAGCCATCTAATTTTTACTTATTCTTGAATACCCACTTGGAGCCGATTGGTTTGGTTTCAAATGGAGGATCCACCAACTTCCACATCACATTCTTGATGAGAGCATCATATTTCTTCTGCATGAATTCTTTCCACTCATTATGAGAAGTGTATTCTTGCAAGGAAGTCAGTTCAAATTTATGTTGGCATGTTTTACAGACAATGTATTCTTGTCATTAATGGCAAGTACAACAACAAAGATGGCTTAAGTACAGGAAGAATGTGCCAGGCGGGCACTAGAAGTATTTTGGGAAGACGCACATAGCAAGCTCAATAATATCATAAGAGATAGTGCAGAGTATGCGTGTTTGTCATTGATGGCAAAGATCACGACCAACAGCGTAGAGATAATGGCATGGCAATGGAAAGTTCAACAAGTGATCGTTGGATCCCATTCAGAAGTGTAAACTCCAGGAGTCAAGGAAGCAACTCATGGCAGAAAATCGCGAAATGCGAAACCACGACTTAAACTCCATTTTGGAGTTTTGGATACCGGGAGTTGGAGGAGTCAAGAGTCAAGACTCTTCA
Source organism: Picea abies (assembly GCA_900067695.1). Taxonomy (NCBI): domain Eukaryota; kingdom Viridiplantae; phylum Streptophyta; class Pinopsida; order Pinales; family Pinaceae; genus Picea; species Picea abies. The sequence goes on along the minus strand of CBVK0100043047.1, from coordinate 33,667 downwards.
TCACAGGAGTCCTGAAGTTGCGAAATGTGAAACGTCGAAATCCCAAAACAAGCACATCAACAAAGACTCCATTTCAAAGTTTCGCAGACCGGGAAATCAAAGATCAAAGGAATTTTAACCTTTGAAGTAGCGAACCCCGAAATCCCGAAACATACACATCAACAAACCACGTTAGCTAAGGACACGTGGTACAATCAGGCAATGAAAAGTGTCAAGCTGATTCAACATTTCAAGCACATGTAAGTCACAAATCAGAGTGACACGTGGCAGCTATTCGACACGTGTCAATCCACGTGTGACGTCAATAGGTTTATGTCACATCGAAACTTTCTATTTCAGGATTTTACATAGCAAGCAGAAACTCCACCATCATGAAGTCTCAAACTCTGAAATGCCGAAAGGGACTATTGTGAGTCTCGAAAACCCGAAAGGAAAAACTCCGAAATCCCGTCAACCGTCTATCTCAGTGGGTTATGTGAACCGTCCGATCACTTCGGAGATTTTTTGATCATGAATTTTATAATGTTGGAGTCATAATGACTCGAAGGGAAAAATGCCAAAATATCGTTAGTTGTTCGATTAAGAAAAGAAGGGATCAGATTATGAAATCTTGTGGACCGTTGATCTGGCTCCATTTCGGGGATTACGACTTGGAGTGTCGAGACACTTCTTCACATGAATGCCGAAATGTGAAAACACCTTTTGGTGTAGGTTGTGGTCATCGTCAGTGGTCATGTGAGAGGGAGGAGCTTGTGGTCATCGTCAGTGGTCATGTGAGAGGGAGGAGCTAGCACCAAGTTAAGATCCTTTTCGGTGATCGTAACATGAAGAGTCAAGACTCTTCACCACAGGAATGCCGAAATGATGAAATGCCAAAATGCAAAATGGGGAAATCAACGCGAGACCCTATACTTGTAATCCAACGGTGTTGGATACTTGGAAATCTGATCGAAGGGCTACTGTTGCTCTTCACAGTTAATCGATCAGTTACAATTCAGTTAGCAGAATTGAATCATGACTCTTGGACGGTTGGCGATTCAGTTGCTAATGCATTTTCTTGGAGGTTCACAGTGTAATTGCTAGAAATGATTAATGGTTTCTGCCAGAGGACTCGAAGAGACTTCAGGGTGATTGCCAGAGAAGATGAAGAGTCTTGAGGCATATTCCAGTGGCATGAAGACTGTTCATAGAGGCTATTGACATATGTAAGACCGTTGGAGCCTGGAACTGCAATACAGGGAATGAGCTCGACTGTGATAGAGAAGACGAAGAGTCTTGACTGCTGGAGAGGCTAAGGAATCTCGGCATAACACCCAGTGATGATGGACGCATGGGTTTAATCGCCAGAGAAGCTGAAGAGTTGCAATGATGATCAGGCAGAGCACTCGACATGGGGAGAGCATGCAGAAGCATTGTGAATAGAGGATGCAGAAGATGCACATAGAGAATAAAAATGCAGAACAGAGAAGAGATTGGGTGTTGTTGAGAGTGATTTAGGTGTGTAGAAGGAGGCAGAGTGCAACAACTGAATTATATAGAAGAGGAATGGTGCATAGAAGGGACATGACGCACAGAGCATGAAAGGCAGAAGAACATAAAGCGTAAGGAAGGGGTGAAGGAAGACACTGATGTAGGTAGAGCAGAGTAGTGTAGCAGAACAATGATGAGACCGGTAAGCCATTGATAAATATTGTATCACTGTGATAAATTTATATATAGAAAAATTTATATTTCAGGGTGGTAGGGAGGTGCTAGGGAGGAATTTTTTCCTCAGAGGTTCAAGTGGGTGCTTGAGTACATGGAGTTGTAGCTTCCATCTGGTTGCAGCCAGAGAAACCAGGGTGGCAAGGTGGTGGAAGGGAGAACTGTTATTCTCTATTTTACAGGTTGGTGCCTGTGTGACTGGAAGTTGGTGCTTCCATCCAGTTGGTGCTGGAACACTTAGGGAGTTGTTTCTTCCTTCTAGTGGGTGCTAGAGAAACCAGGGATTTGGTGCTTCCTTCTAGTGGGTGCTAGAGAAACCAGGGAGTTAGTGCTTCCTTCTAGTGGGTGCTAGAGAAACCAGGGAGTTGGTGCTTCCTTAGAGAAACCAGGGAGTTGGTGCTTCCTTCTAGTGGGTGCTAGAGAAACCATGGAGTTGGTGCTTCCTTCTAGTAGGTTCTAGAGAAAACAGAGAGTTGTTGCTCTCAGCAAGTTGTATCTTGCAAAACAGAGGTTGTAGCCTCACAATGAGTTGGAGCCCATATGTATAATAATGTACATAATGTAAAGATTACTTATCATACCGAGAAGAAGAGTTTTTTACCCTTTATGGGTTTCCTCGGGAAATATATGTCTCTGTATATTTCATATGTGTGACTGATGTCAAATGTTCTATTGCTTACCTCCTTGCATTATTGTGATTTTCATTAAGTGCTCTGCAAAGAGTTTAAAATAATCATAATTGTTTAAGCACGGTAACAATTGATTCACCCCCCCCCCTCTCAGTTGTCCAACAATTGGTATTAGAGCAGGTTCCTTTTATCTAAAGGTAGATCTGTACGCTTAAACATGAATAGTCATGAAGGGACTTCAGCCATTAAGCCTCCTTTATTTGATGGAACAAATTTTTCCTTCTGAAAGGTTAGAATGAGAACATACCTAATGGCCTTAGGTGCTAATGTTTGGGATGTAGTAGAGACTGGATACATAAAGCCTATTGTGCTAGCTTCCAAGGATGATAAGTTAGAATTTAGCTTTAATGCTAAGGGAATGAATGATATCTTGAATGGACTTGTAGAAGCTAAGTTTGTAAAGGTGATGCATCTTCAAACTGCCAAAGAAATGTGGGATAAACTTATTAGCAGCTATGAAGGAAATGAGAAAGTAAAAGATGCCAAACTTCAAACATTTAGGTTGAAGTTTGAACAACTAAAGATGAATGAAGATGAAACAGTTAGCAAGTATTTTTTAAGAGTTGAAGAACTTGTGAATTCCATGAAGGGTCTTGGTGAGAAGATTGAAGAATCAATTTTAGTTCAGAAGATTTTAATATCTTTGCTTGATAAATTTAATCCAAAAGTCTCTGCAATAGAAGAACTAAATGATCTTAAAACTCTATCCATTGATCAACTCCTAGGAACTTTAACTGCATATGAAATGAGAATCAACAAAGATAAATCCATTACTAGAGAAGCATATTTTAAAGTAGACAAGGATATTGATTCAGATTTAGATGATATTGAGGAAAAATTTGTGAGAAGGTTAAAGAAAGGATCAAGAAAATATCAAGGCAAGCTTCCCCTCAAATGTTTTAACTGTGGTAAGATAGTTCACTTTGCAAATAAGTGTCCACACAAGAATAAGGATCAGAACTCTGAAGGTGAAGAGAAGTACAAATCCAAAATATTTGATAGAAAGAAAAGTTTATGTGTAAACAATGATGACTCCTCAGAAGACACCGATAGTGACTCTTCCTGTGAAGATAAGGTAAATGACTTCATGCTTATGGCCAAAGAGGATTATGATAATAAAAGTAAATGCAGTGATGATAATGATGAAGAAGTTGTGGTTGACTTGGAAAGAGAGATGATCAGTGCTTTGGAAGAGATTGACAGACTCAGACTTAAGAAGAGAAATAAAAAACAATTGCTGATACAGTTCAAGAAAGGCACTAAAAAACCTGATGAATACTTTGCCCTGCTAAAAGTGGAATTAGAAGAGTCAAAGAAAATAGAGGACATTCTGAGACAACAGTTATCAGAAAAGAAGGAAAGATTTGAAGCCCTGGAAGAAGAAGTAGTGAAAATAAGGAAAGAGTTGGAGAAGTTTCAAGCCTTGTATCATTAGAATCTGTCAAGTATCAAAGCCTCAGAAGGATTACCCACCATTCTAAATCAACAAAGGAATCCAAAGCTGAAAACTGGTTTGGGTTATGAAGAGGGATCAAGTAGTGGTCAGCCAAGAAAAAAAGAACCCATCAAGTTTGTCAAATCTACAACCAATGACAACAACAAACCTGCAGAAACAAAGGAAGACTATCAACTGCCCAGGAGGAGTAAAGAAAAAGGTGTCAGGACTGAATCTGTAGAACAATGAAATAATGCATTCCCTGCTCAAGGAAATCATCAACATGGAAGAAATCGACCTACTCAAAGAAGACAACCATTTTCTAGGTACCAAGGATTTTTCTATGTAGATTGTTTTTTCTGTTCTAACTTTGGTCACAAAGTTGTAAACTGTTCTTTAAAATTTAGATATGAGCAAGCAAGACATTCAAGGTATAGATATCTACCACAACAACGAATGAGACACCCAAGTAAAAAACCTCCACAGATTGCAAATCACTTGATGGATGGGAAAAGGACACAGTTTAAGCATAACAATCGTTTTGACTCTTTAATCAATGAACCATAATGCTACATCTGTCATAACTATGGACATAAAGCTGTTGATTGTCGCTTAAAGAACTATAAATCAGATTTGAATTCCTCTGCTAAAAATGTCAAGGTTTGGAAGAATAAAGAAAGTGATAAGCGTGGATTAGTGTTGTTGGCTCAAAGACAAAATAACCCCTGGAATATAGATAGTAGATGTTCCAAGCACATGACTGGATAAAAGGATAGGCTTATTCTTATAAGCAAAATCAAAACAGGAAATGTGATCCTTGAAAATGATGAACCAGGTAAAAAAAGGGATAAAGGGATGGTGAGTTTAAGTAATGGAAAAGGAGATTCTCAGGATGATCTTCCTATAGATGGGATGAAACATAATTTGCTCAATGTAAGTCAAATGTGTGACAAAGGATGTAAAGAGGTGGTCCTTTCCAAAGACTGTAAGATACAATTTGTAAACTCAGGACAAGTGGTGGATAAAAGCATAAGGACAAACAATAATGTTGATGTTGAATCCTCCCCTGCAAGTAAAGAAGAAGATTCAGATACAATAAAAGAATGTCTAGGTAGCATTTATCCCATGGAAGTAGGAGAAGAATCATGTCATAAGCTGGAAGTAGAAGTTTTGAAGGTTGAGAAGTCAAACACCCAAATCAATTTCTTGAACAGTTCCATGTCCCTGGATAAAATCTTGGATAGTCAGAGATCACCAAATGACAAATCCGGCATTGGACTCAACAAGGTAGAAATCAGTGCTCCTAAGAAACCTAATACAAGTCCTCCATTTATAAAAAGGAAAAGTAGATGTGAGAATGTTTGTAGTGTTTTTATCTTGTGATGTATATGGTCATAAAAGCCTTGGGTTGTAAGAATCATGGAAGAAAAATGAATTTGCAGTAATAGAAATTGATGAGAATCAATGGGCAGATCCAAGGGTTGTTTGAAAAGTACGAGCTACAATTACGTAGTGTTTCAGTAGGACAACAACATCCTCAACAAAAACATTTTGTTTTACAAAATGATATACATGACATCATGTAGAGATAACAAGAGGAAATACCTTGTTAGGGAAAGCTAACCTCTTCGGAACAAAGGGGGAAAGAAGTCATAAGCAGAGAGAGAACAGTGACAGGGGGAGTCATCCAGTTATTACAAGAAAAGGTTGATGAAGGAGTCCCAGTAAAAGAGGTGAGAAATTTTGAGTATTCTACATAGGATACAACGGAAGCTGAAGATGAACAGGTCCAAGAATCAGAAGGAGAAGACTCTGGTTTAGATACAAATATTCTGCAGGTCTGAAATAAGAGAGTCCATCCTATCAGGGGGAGTTTGTGTTGTTTTAATATCTGATACCTCCTAAAAATACTGCAACAGCTCAGGGGGAGCATGTGCTCTTTGACATTGATGTCAAAGGGGGAGAAAAGAGTCCAGGTGCCTTTGTTGCCATCAATGCCAAAGGGGGAGATTGTTGGCATGTTTTACAGGCAGCATATTCTTCTCATTGATGGCAAGTACAACAACGGTAATGGCTTAAGTACAGGGAGAATGTGCCAGGCGGGCACCAGAAGTATTTTTGAAAGATGTAGCAGAGCAAGCTCAATAAGATCAGAAAAGACAGTGCAAAGTATGCGTGTTTATCATTGATGGAAAAGATCATGACCAACAACATAGGGATAATGGCATGGCAATGGTAAGTTCAACAAGTGATCGTTGGATCCCATTCAAAAGCGTAAACTCCAGGATTCAAGGAAGCAACTCACGACAGAAAATCGCGAAATGTGAAACTACGACTTAAACTCCATTTTGGAGTTTCAGATACCGGGAGTTGAAGGAGTCTAGAGTCAAGAATCTTCATCATAGGAGTCCCGAAGTTGCGACATGTGAAACGCTGAAATCTTGAAACAGGCACATCAACAAAGACTCCATTTCGAAGTTTCGCAGACCGGGAAATCAAAGATCAAAGGAAATTTAACCTTTGAAGTAGCAAACCTCGAAATCTCGAAACAAGCACATCAACAAACCACGTCAGCAAACCACATCAGCTAAGGACATGTGGCACAATCAGGCAATGACAAGTGTCAAGATGATTCAACATTTCAGGCACATGTAAGTCATGAATAAGAGTGACATGTGGAAGCTATTCGACACGTGTCAATCCACGTGTGATGTTAGTAGGTTTACATCACATCGAAACTTTTTATTTCGGGGTTTTACATAGGAAGCAAAAACTCCACCATCATGAAGTCTCAAACTCCGAAATGTCGAAAGGGACTATTGTGAGTCTCAAAAACCCAAAAGGAAAAACTCCGAAATCCCATCAACCGTCCATCTCAGTGGGTTATGTGAACCGTTCGATCACTTCGGAGATTTTGTGATCATGAATTTAATAATGTTGGAGTCACGATGACTCGAAGGGAAAAACGCCAAAATCCTGTCAGCTGTTCGATTAATAAAATAAGGGATCATATTATGAAGTCTTGTGGACCATTGATCTGGCTCCATTTCAGGGATTGTGACTTGGAGTGTCGAGACACTTCTTCACAAGAATGCCGAAATGTCGAAATGTCGAAATGCGAAAACACCTTTTGGTGTAGGCTGTGGTCATCGTCAGTGGTCATGTGAGAGGGAGGAGCTAGCACCAAGTTAAGATCGTTTTCGGTGATCATAACATGAAAAGTCGAGACTCTTCACCACAGGAATGTCGAAATGCCAAAATGCCAAAATGCGAAATGGTGAAATCAACGCGAGACCCTATGCTTGTAATCCAACGGTGTTGGATACTTGGAAATATGATCGAAGGGATATTGTTTCTCTTCACAGTTAATCGATTAGTTACGATTCAGTTAACAGAAATGAATCATGACTCTTGGACGGTTGGCGATTCAGTTGCTGATGCATTTTCTTGGAGGTTCACAGTGTAACTGCTAGAAATGACTGATGATTTTTGCCAGAGGACTCGAAGAGACTTCAGGGTGATCGCCAGATAAGATGAAGAGTCTCGAGGCATCTTCCAGTGGAATGAAGACTGTTCATAGAGGCTATTAGAATATGTAAGACCATTGGAGCCTGGAACTGCAACAGAGGGAATGAGCTCGATTGTGACAGAGAAGACGAAGAGTCTCGACTGTTGGAGAGGCTAAGGAATCTCAGCATAACACCCAGTGGTGATAGACGCATGGGTTTAACCACCAGAGAAGCTGAAGAGTTGCAATGATGATCAAGCAGAGCACTCAACATGGGGAGAGCATGCAGAAGCATTGTGAATAGAGGATGCAGAAGATGCACAGAGAAAATAAAAATGCAGAACAAAGAAGAGATTGGGTGTTGTTGAGAGTGATTTAGGTGTGTAGAAGGATGCATAGTACAACATTTGAAATGTACAGAAGAGGAATGGTGCATAGAAGGGACATGGTGCATAGAGCATGAAAGGCAGAAGAACATAAAGCATAAGGAAGGGGTGCAAGAAGACACTGATGCAGTAGAGCAGAGCAGTGTAGCAGAATAGTGATGAGACCGGTAAGCCATAGATAAATATTGTATCACTGTGATAAATTTATATATAGCCAACTTTATATTTCAGGGTGGTAGGGAGGTGCTAGGGAGGACTGTTTTCCTTAGAGGTTCAAGTGGGTTCTTGAACAGAGGGAGTTGTAGCTTCCATCTGGTTGCAGCCAGAGAAACCAGGGTGGCAGGATGGTGCAAGGGAGAATTTTTGTTCTCTGTTTTACAGGTTGGTGCCTGTGTGACTGGAAGTTGGTGCTTCCATCTAGTTGGTGCTGGAACACTTAGGGAGTTGCTTCTTCCTTCTAGTGGGTGCTAGAGAAACCAGGGAGTTGGTGCTTCCTTCTAGTGGGTGCTAGAGAAACCAGGGAGTTGGTGCTTCCTTCTAGTGGGTGCTAGAGAAACCAGGGAGTTGGTGCTTCCTTCTAGTCGGTGCTAGAGAAAACAGAGAGTTGGTGCTCTCAGCAAGTTGCAGCTTGCAAAGCAGAGGTTGTAGCCTCACAATGAGTTGGAGCTCATATGTATGATAATGTACAGAATGTAAAGATTACTTATCATACCAATAAGAAGAGGTTTTTACCCTTTATGGGTTTCCTCTGAAAATATCAGTCTCTGTATATTTCATATGTGTGAATGATGTCAAATGTTCTATTGCTTACCTCCATGCATTATTGTGATTGTCGTGAAGTGCTCCGCAAAGAGTTTAAAATAAGCATAATTGTTTAAGCAGGGTAACAATTGATTCACTCCCCCCGTCTTAGTTGTCCAACAAGTTAGTAGATAAATTAAACTCACAATCATATGAAACATAAATCTCATCTAGTACATCACCTAAGTTTGAATTATCTACATCACTTCCATCTTCTTTTGAGGAAATTATGGTTTCTGTCTTTCCAACCTCATTAGGGTGAACACTTTCAAGTGTTTTTTTGAGCCATTTTGGTGGACCTTTCTGATATGGTCCAGGTTTCTCAACTGATTGAGATGGTACTAAATTCTCAACAAGACTTAGCTTGATGAAGTCGTTGGAACTTATTCACGTGGGGAATATAGTACTTCAAAAGGATATTCCAAATATTGACCCAATATGTGGAATATCGTTATCAAATTCATGATGTATTTTTATATGAGTGAATATATCCAGATGATCAAGCTACCTCTCAACAATTTCATCATTCTTAGATGATTCAAGAAATATTACATCCTTGGAAATGATGAATTTCTTGCTTGTCCCATCGTAAATATGATATCCCTTGGTGGTATTGAGTACCCCAAGAATATGCACTTCTAACTCGTTGCTTCAAGATTGATTTTGTGGTCCTTAAGAATTAAGGCATAGCAGGTGGAACCAAAGACCCTGAGATTCCTCACTGAAGGAATGAGACCATACCATATTTCATAAGGAGTCTTGTTTTCAAGAGAATGAGATGGACACTTATTTTTCACATTATCTACACATAGAATAACATCATCCCAAAACTTTAATTTTACATTCTTGAAAAACATCATGGAACACACGATATTTAGGAGAGTCCTATTCATTCTTTCAACTACAACAATCTACTGAGGATTGTATGGAACTATGGTTTGATGTTTGATCCCATGTTGGAAAAGGTAAATTTAAAATTCATTATATGTATATTCTCTTCCATTATCAGTGCAGAGAGAGCCAATACGAGACTAAGCTTCATTTTGAATCCATACATGAAAATCTTTTAAAGTTTCAAAGGCTTGTGATTTTTCTTTCAAAAAGTACACCCAACAAATCCCAGTGTAATCATCAACAAAATACATGATATATTTATTTCCATTTGTAGAAGGAACAAACATAGGGTCACACAAATCAAAATGAATCAGTTCAAGTTTTATACATGCTTTGGAATTAGAATCATGAAATGGTGATTTTCTATGCTTTCCAAGGATACAAGCATCACATTGCTTCAATTTCCTAGGAACAGTAGGAAAACCATAAACATCATTCTTTTTCAATACATGAAGGTTGTCATAATTAATATGACCAAATCTAGCATGAATCAAAAGACTAGATGGAATTATACCTTCAATATGATGAGATAAGTATGTAAAATTTTGTCTATGGGTAGATGTCCCTTTCAACTTCAACAATCTTCCATCTTCCATTCCGGTCATGACAACCATGTTGTCAAAATCCTTCCTTATTTCAAGTTTCCTACCAAACATATGAACAAAGTGGACTTGTTGTTGGATGTGCACAATGGAAAAGAAGTTCCTTTGCAACTCATAAATATAGAGCACATTATGTAGAAGAAAATACAGGAGTCTAGGAAACTTAATCTTGATGGTGCCCATTCTCGAAGGTTTGAGACTTGATCTATCTGCAAAATTCACTATGCCATCTACATTTTCATTGAAGTATTCGAAGAAGTCTCTTCAAAATGTTAGGTGGGAGGTTACACCCATGTCAAGAAGCCATGCATCTCTTCAAGAAGAAAATGAATTGTTAAACAAATCTTCAGTTACTCCTATATTGCAATGGGAAAAATCGTAATGAGCGGATTCAAATGCTTTACCTTTTGATGGTTTTGAAGTTTTACCTTTGTCTTGTTTATGATTTTGTCTATATTATTTGATATTTTCCCATGGGACTTTGCAGTCAATCGCTTCATGTGACCCATTATTTCTGCAATGGGTACAATGAAGATTGGATCTATCACCTTGGTTATGTCTACCCCCCATGCCTATGCAAGTACTTCTTCCATGTCCTCTTTTGTTGCCTTCTCCTCTAGAAGAATCATGTGGTTGAACTTTTCCCTTTTTGAGCAAGGAATATTGTCTCATCGGTGTAATGGGATGACTTCTTTCCAAAGGATTTCTCATGTTTTGCAACTTTCTCCACCAAAATGTCAAATGAGATGGATTTCATCTGACCACTATCTTTCAAAGATTCAAGGTAATGAGAATATGAGGGGTACAGATCCTTAATGAAGGTTGTTGGAGGGATATTTGTCTTCACTCCTGTGGAATTAATGTCATGCATTATGGATTTGATTTTACAAGCTAAATCCATAGGGTCATCATTCTTCAACTCTAGGTTGAAGAGATTCACCAACAATTGTATGAGTTCCAATTCTGAGTGTCATACAAGTCGTTTAATATCTTCTAAGCACTATAGGAGTCATTAATGGAAACAATATAATGACTCACCTCTTCTCTTATTATCACAAAAATCACATCATATGCTTTTTGGTCTTTGTCGTTCCATATGTCACGTTCCTTGTATGATGTAGGATTAATGGTCGATCCACTACTCTTCAGATATGCATTTGTGGTAGATAATCCAACTTCTTCTTCATTGATGATTATTTATTCACAAATACCATTCCACATGTTGTTGAATATCAATGTGATTTTAACATTTCTGTACCATTCTCAATAGTTCTCTTTAATAGTCAACACCATGACAACAATGGATTTGAGAGAATTCATTTTTAAACAAAGTTTAGAAACTACCCAAGAAGTTAGGCTAGGTTTTCCAAAGAAAAATAATGCACAATGAGATTACAACTCTTGAATCTGAGGCAAAATTATCCAGTTAGGAATTCACAAAAATTAATATATACTCATGAACACAATACAAACATATCTGAAATTTTGTATCTCTGTTCTTTATGCTGTTATCAACACTCCCAAAACAACAAATTGTGGACAAAAAATCCTATGCGTAGGTTACTTGATTCGGATCAAGAAATACCATGCCATTGTTTTGAATTGAAATGTGTGGTGCTAGTGATTCCCACGATCTCTCCCCACTGTCATTTCTCATATAAATTTGAAACAAAAGTAGAAAGGGATTTCAATGACATTGTGACCACCATCCACACTGTCATCAACCATGTCACAAATGGTATTTCCCCATCAACACCAACATTTTAGGCGACAAGAGAAACATTGAGATACATATAAATTTTTGAGTGAAATAAGGTGAGAAAGGTGGAGTGGCTTGATGATGTTATTATTACCAGATCCAATAAGGTCAATAATGAAGTTATTTTGGAGGGAAATGATATTGAACTTGTATCGCAATATGCTTCCTTGATTAATTAGAAGTTTGACAGAACCTGTGAGGGCTTGAATCTCTCAGGCGTGCCAAAATTGTATCACTCAACTCTGATAATGGAGATAAAAGGTTGATAATTTGACCCAAATCCTACTCGAACTATCAGTAGGATACCCTACACTTTGTCCCAGGTGATCAAACTACTAGTGGGAGGAAGAATATAATGCATAGATATACATGGGCATAAACATCAAAGCATAAAGCATCATAAAATATGGAGGACTGAAATGGAGAGTGGAAAACCCTAGTACGTTCGAAAGGGGTACAAAGAAAAACCCTATCACATTTGATAGAGAAATATGTGATCAAAGAAAACCCTAAACATGGGAATCAAATTTAAGTAGACCGAGGAGACAGACTGATAAATTGCAGAAGGACTAGAAGGCAGTCAAGGTATTTTCTGCTCATGAAGGGAAATTAAATTCCAAGGGAACAAATCATGGATTTAACCTACGCTTTGATACCACTGTCAGTCCAGGCATGGAAAAAAGTGTAACTCCACACTTGATGCATTTCATTAACATAAATGTATATAAATTCAAATTTGAGTGATCGTTGGTATTCATATTCCATGTGACTCTTCCTATCACCTATGACTCTTCATATTTACAATCATATTTACATAGGTAACACAATCCCAAGGATTACATGTCCAACACAATAGTGTCTCAACAGACCATTAACAGAAATAACTAATCCCGAGTAACTACTAAGAAGTGGTTACACTAGAAAAGTTCAACCTCCAGTTATATATGTGTGTGTGTGTGTGTGTGTGTGTGTGTGTGTGTGTGTGTGTGTGAATACCCAGAAAAAACCAAGGGAGAGACATCCATCCACTAGTCCACTTCCATTTTTTTGAGTACATTCATTTTCTATGCATTTCCCTTATTTCCTCCCAATCTTTGATCATCCAACTTTATTGGTTTATTGTTTACTCATAAGGCCGATCCTTGATTGCATTTATTTTTGTCTTTCAGATTATTGTTGCTATTTTATTTGGTCCACGGGAGCCCCATCCCAATCCATTTGGATGAATGCATTTATTTTATTGTTTAAATATTATGAATAATGTGTCATGCGATAGGCATACATTTTATTCAAACTTGAACATCAATTTGTAATATCTTTTACTCTTATAGAGAGCTATTCCAGGAGTTCATTGTTTTTTTGATTCCGGACTTTTATATAAGAATGAAATCTTGAGCGTGTTTCTCCTATGCATCTCGTGATCTTAAATGAATGAAATCATTTAAATCTCTTTGATTTTTTGACAATCAATCTTTTTTTTTTTTGTCTATGAGTCTTGCCTTGAATCTTTTTTCTCATTTCTTAAATGAATGGATGTGGTTATTCCATATATATTAAGTGAGGTTATTATTTCCCTACTATAATTTATTTTTTATTTGTCCAATTATTTTACCACATAGTCCACTCACAGGTGTTGATGTTATGAATGCTTGATTTTATTGTTTGAGCAAGTATATTGAAAATATGAATGGGAAAGAGGAGTAACACCTCTATAAAAATGTAGAGGGGATCTCAATAATTTCGTTAAGAATACCATAGGAGGTTGAATCTTGTCCCTAATAGAAAAATAGATCAATAGTAGTATATAACCCTTCATTGCACTCTTTCATTATAATTGTACCCTTTGTCTCCTATATATACACCAAGGAGACCTAGTCTTATGATCATCTCATCTCATCATATCTTGTCTTCTGAATTGGATATATTGTAAAAGGAGGTTTCCCCATTGAAGTTGATTGTTATTCATTGACTTTGTATGATTCTCAAGGCCTCGGTTCATAACATTTGAATTCAATATCGAAAAATATCCCCCATAGGCCTTGTTTTTTGGAAAACTCCATTCATTCCCATACTGAAATTACATTATCTAAAACAAATCTTCCTATAATATATCTATTTTGCTCAGTACTAATAATCTTCATAAAGGTGTAATTCAAGTTCAAGTCTAGGGAATTATGATATTATTTAATAACACATGTTAAAGAGAGTTATTAAATGCCAACTAATGATAAGCTCGGGGTCACTAGAATTTGGAATGAACATGATCATCTCCTTGTTAATGCAATTACCTAACATTTGTTTTTGAATAACATCTTTATATACTTTGAGCAAGTCGTTTTCCACAAAGTTTCATGTGACTTTGTAAAACTTACATAGGTAGTCATTAAGGTTGGGAGACTTATCCTAGGCCATTTCCTTCATAGAAATGGTCAATTCATTCAACATTGTCCCTTTCTTGCACACTCTTTTTTATTCATTTGTTGGAGTCTGAGGGTGTAACATCCCCACTATAATTCCTCAATTTAATTTATGCATAATATAGATATGAATGTGGCTATGGACAAGCAATGTAATATGCTGATGTATTTTTTGTTTTTAAATAAATAAAAAGTGATACTAGATGGTGGGAATATGGAAAGAGATGGGGGCTATATTTTCCATAAGAGAAGAGAGTGTCTAAGAGGGGTCCAAAGGGGGGAATTAATTATGGGTATTAATTCAACCCATTTTTTCTTGAATTTTATTACCATTGGGGATAACTTCTAATATTTGTTTGAGTGTATGAGAAACCAATCATTAAACTCATGTAAGAGGGTGGGTGTGAGAGTCACATCCCATGGTTATTGGAGAGCATGGGGCTGAAGTACAATCAACATTGGCCAAAGTGAGCAGTCAATTGTCTTTGGAAAATAGAAGAAATTCGTATGGGAAGCTACAATAAATTTTTACACATTGAGGTTTACATGAAAAACAAGCAGAGAGTAGAGAAAAAAGAGCATTGGAGGTAAAGCAAGAAGGTTGGGCGAATTTTGGAGCACTTTGGAGCTAAAGATTGAAGAGTCAAGTTGTCAGGCATGAAGAGTGAACTCTTGTGTGAGTTACACTATAACAACAAGTATTTTCTATTATTGCTAGTAGTTTTCCTATAAGTGAGTTCTCTTTAGTTCTCAATAGAGATATTAGTAGCTACCTGTGCCGAGAGAGCCTGATAAATTAATGGGACACCTGATGAATTGAGAGTAGTGAAGGCGTACATTCCTTGGGTTCCTAGCCCCAACTTGTGGGTGATTTGTTGTTGAGATTTGGGACAACAAGTCTATGGTTGGGTGGAACATCCTTCCCAAGTAGCTGGTTGCACAAGTATTTTAAAAAGATAAGTGTTCATCTATTTTTCTATGTTAATTTATGAGTTTAACTATTGTGCATTTTACTCTATGCATGAGAATGAATTATATGTTGTTGTGGTGAAATTTATTAGTTGCATTTACTTGTTTGAATAGTATGGACAATTGCATGAGATTGAATGTCACATTATTCACAATTTTATATTTAATTGCATATGTTATTCAATTTTAATAGTAACAACAATGGGTTTTCGGCAAGGTTCTCGAATCATAGCTGCACAATGGGAATAGTTTCCGCGCAGAGTAATAAGCATGTTGCACGCGCACTGTGAATAGTTGTCGTGCGTAGCACACAGGATTTTGTGCACATGGTTTGTCTTAATCAGGGTGAGACATTCATGTTGGTAGACATGATGCAACTGCATTTAAATAATGTTATTTGAAATGGTTAAATCTATGTATAATTCGTAGCTGATAAGCTACATAAAGTTAATTAGAAGAAAATTTTTGAATTTATGTGTATTTTCTACTAGTAATGTTCCTTGGTTTAGTCGAGGGATGTTACAGAATGGTATCAAAGATTATGTTTCAACACTGGACTTGTATGGGCCATATATCAACATGACGTGGCAACTTGAGAGTCTTCATGAGGGTCGCGAGTCAGAATTATGGAAAAATCAGCTAAGTGAAGAAAACATTTGTGTGCACTAAGTAGTGGTGATGCGCAAAAAATATTGGTGCATGGGTGTGCAAACTAAGTTTTGGCACTGCATGGTGCATAGCTGGTGATGCATGAAAAATATTGGTGTGCAGTATAAAAAGTCGCGCGCATTGAATATTGGTGCGTGGTGTGCACTGGATATTGGTGTGCTGTGTAAAAAATCACATGCAATGAATATTGGTGTGCTGTGTAAAAAATCACATGCAATGAATATTGGTGCATAATGTGCACTATATATTGTTGCATGATGCACATTGAATATTGGTGCATGATATAAACATTCATGTGCATTGGATATTGGTGTGCAATATAAAAAGTCACACACACTGAATATTTGTGCACGATATAAAAGTTGCGGGCACTGAATGTTGGTGCGTGATTTGACAAGTCATGTGCATTGAATATTGGCACGTGAGGCATGCACTAAATATTGGCACTACAAATTGTGGATATGGTGCCTGCTGAATATTGGTGCATAATTCTTAATTGGTGTGCTTGCAGGCTTCAAAAAGGAAGAAGAGAAAGAGGATACCCCACAGGAAAAACTGTCCTATAGTCTAAAAAAAAGTCTTGAGCCAAAAATATATTTTGACAATAACAAGAGAAGATTAAGTCATATTGAGATAAAAAATATGGGTTTTTTCCATAGTGTCGAGGTCTACAGAAGTGTCAGAGAGGGCCACTAGCCAATTATTCTCTAATTTTCTAGAAAATGCAAATTACATGTTTTTAAAGATCAGGATCAAATTCAGTGGGCAGGAGCACAATTACTGGTAAAACTTGTACAAAGTGTCAGAAAAGAAGACATGAAAATATAGTGTGAAGGAATTGGCTATATTCTAAGGGTTTTGGAATGGGGATGCCGAAATAGGGAAAAATCCACTATTCTGGGCAACTTTCTAGGGATTTTTGGGATTTTCCGAGGAGCAAATGGGTCCCCAGATGGAAAATATGGAGAATTTTATTTCTTGACATTTTGTATACTCATCAAGCCAAACAAATTTGGGTTGTGATTTTTTTCCAGAAGTGTGTAGTTTGGGAGATAACTCGTTTGGCTAATAATTCTCTAGAAAAATGGATGAAAAAGGACAAAGTTGTCATTTCCAGATTGTTGTAGTTTTTGACTGGAGCATCATATTGACAATTTGAGAGTGGTTATGAATTCCCCTTCATCATAATTATCTATGTATTGTACAATTTTTTATCTATTTATTGACATATTTACTTCTACGAGTGATAAAAGTTGGTGTTTGACATTAATTGCACTAGAATGAAAAGTGTGCAAAAGGGGCGACTTAACAATATTCATATGACTATAAATTTTTGCTTAGAGATTAGAATTGAGCAAGAAAGTAGTTGTTGGAAATATATTGGATAGGGGGATCCAAGTATCAACTTAGAAAATTGATCCAGGAAATTTAAGTTACAACCAACACAAAAGAAGATGACTAGTGGTATTAAAGAGTAGAAAACAATTTATGCATTCTTTCTAAAACTGTGTATATATTTTGTCTAATAGAAAATTGTATGCATGCACATTTTCTTGCAGAATTTAGAGGTTCAGAAAGACAATTTGGTTTCTTGTATGAGAACTACAACAATGGAAGATACCCAAGGTTCCTTCAGTCATGAAGAGGCATTCAAAGGTTTTCATGTTAGCATGGGAAATGCTGAGACAAATTCTAATGGAAGAAGAGGCATGAAGAAGACTGTAACTATGAGAAGTATACAGAGAGAAGTGAAAAAATAAAGAGATGATAATGAAAATATTATGAAATCTCAAGAAGAGATACTTCAAAGCTTGAATATGCTCTAGAGGCAAGCCATTAAAGACTCTAGCACAAAGCCAACAACTAGTTCTAGACAAGTGACACCATCTATATCCCATAACATAAGAGATGAGCATGGGAATGATATTATTTCAAGGAGTATAAGAAAGTCCCATCATTCCCTAGGGAAATCCACCAGGAGATATTGTGCATGTTCAAGGCCATGGGGTAGCCCAAGTGTGTCTCCTTTCAGGAGATAGAGGATAAGGTCTGAGGAAGACATCGTGCAAAGTGAACTCAGGGAGATCAAGCCACCAATCTTCAGTGGTGAGCACATGAAGGGAGAAGAGGTTGAGGCATGGCTTTTGGAAATGAAGAAATATTTCCAACTGCATGATTATCCTTCCAAGGTAGAAACAAGAATTGCAACCTACCACTTGCGAGGAAAGGAAACCATGTGGTGGGATCAACTTAAGCAAGTGTTACACATCAAAATTCCTCACTTCGATAATGTCACACTATCATTGTCGCAAGTGTCACACTTTTGTCACAAGTGTCATAAATGTCAAATTTTCGTTCTACATATGTCGCATTGCAAACGACACCATGGAAAAACTTGATACATCCTCTAGAACATGTTGGAAGGAGAAACCACATCATTTGACAAACTAAAAAAAATTCTTTTCCTTGAGAATTGGTCATCTTAACGAACTTTTGGAAGATCAACACTCCCCTGCTCATATGCAGGGGGTGCTAGCACTTTCTATCCATCTAGCAGAGAGCATTGTAGCGCTCTATTTCCCATTCTGAGGGAGCGTCGATTGGTTGAGAGAATCATGGGAAGAAATCCCCCTTATCTCTAAATACAAATAGAGATGATTTGTGTTGGTTTGGCTCCATAATTGATGGAGTCATATCCTCAACTTATTCCAAATATAAATAAGGTGGTTGAGCCTCTCAAAGCCTATAACAGTAGTGATTATCATAGTGAAGAAGAGGAGAGTAATCAACAAAAGTTTTGTCATTCTGATCGTGGATCTTTCGAGAAAGGGGTTGGACAAGGAGGACTTGGAGAGGTTGCGGCAACTACATATACATATTGTAAGTAACTTTTAATGTTCTCATTAATATATGCTAGGCCTATTTCCTTCAAGTTTGTGTATTGTTTCATAAACTTGTCTATTATGGATAAATTTAGTTTAAACTAATCTTGATAGAGTAGGAAGTCTGTGTTTTCTTCACTGCCCATTGGATTGCGGATATCACTAAGGAGCTTGGAGATCAAGTTTAGCCTGGATTAAGAGAGGACAAGCTTAAGAAATAGGTACATCATACTTTCTTCCTCTTTTTCCTTTGACTAGTTTAACTACATTTAAAGGAATGTTAGTGTCCATTTGCATCTTTCTGTCTTGGTAGTAGGGGTCTAGAATCCAAGAGGATATTCACCTATCCGCATGGGAATTTTTCTATAATATAAATTGGGGAATCCACTAGGGAACGACGCTTTCAATTTTGGTTTCTTTCCTTGGTTTTGTCTTTGTTTTTTTCCCATCTTCAGATCCTGTTTTCTGTTTTTATCCTTCTATACATCTGTTGTCATTACTAAAGTTGTCTCACAGAGACTGTTGATCGAACTTCTTGAGTGTTTAATTTTCTGGGTTGTTCCCAAATTTTCTTAGAAACCCATGCCCTCTCCAGTTACATCCAAAACGCTGATTTCTTGATCGATGCTCCCCTAGTGTGTGTTAGGGTGCACTGTTATAGCCAGAGCATAGATTTTCCTCATCTTGAAAAATTGTTGACTACCTTTTTACTGGGTGTGATTCTTGGGTATTTCTTTTTAACTTAGATATTTCTCTATCATTTTATGTCTTCTATCAGGAATGCAACTTGATTATTTTAAAATTTTTGATCTTTGATTGGATTTTATTATATTCCCCTGTTGTGAAATCACCCTTTTTCTTCAGATTTTGGGTTAATTTTGATGATTTTTCATTCATCTGATCGATTAAAGATTGTTGCAAGGAAACTCAGGGATCTCTTTATTGTTTTAATTGATCTCTGGTATTTATATATTTCCATAGAATTTCTTGAGTGTGTTTTTTGGTTTTTGGTGTCCTTTCTTGGAAACATTAGTTTATTTTTTGTCTCTTATTGACTGTTGTGAGAGTTCCTTTTGTTCATGTGATTTCTGCTTCCCATTGTCTAAAGCTGAAATAATGAAAATTCTTTTCATTATTGACATAAGAAGCATTAAAAAAATAATTCAATTCACATTTATAATCAAACAAAAGGATACTTTTTATGATTGGTTTTTGGATACCAAAAAATATTTCTTTATAATTTAGCACTTAAATGGATTCTTGTTGAAAGCAAATTGCATGAAATTTTTTCATTCTTGTGTTTGGTAGTGAAAGAAAGAAACTCTTCTCCTTCCCATAAATAGAAGTTCATCGAAAGAAATTTTTTCTAATCATTCTTTTACTTCTTTAGTATTTGAGTCGCAACATCATTAGTTTCACTCTCATTCACCTCTGTGTAAAGAACAACCACTAAAATCAACACTAATTAAAAATAAATCTAGAAAATTTTTCTTTTTAGATTCTTTACACAAACAATAGACTAGGACTAGCGCTTTGGATTAGGCTGTGAGAATAACTCTCCAAAGCATTCAAGACGAACTTAGAATCTTGCGATAGGGAGATTAAATCCAATTTTCGTATAAGCATAGTTGGGATCCCCCTCTCACACAGCGGTTACGCATGGGGTCGCATTTGGGAGAGAAACAAAGATTATCCCTCCGAGGCTTAACCGTTCGTAGTAATCAGATTTTATATTGGGGGTTCATCTTGAGGTCCAATTGTCTTCATTTGGTTTTGGTGCTTCGTGAATTTTGAATCCATTCAGGGTCTTATGGAGTTCTACCGATCCACTTGTCCTTTGTTCTCTTGAAGGATTTCAGACTTGTTATCCTGCCCATATGTTCGTAATCGATTGTCGACTACACCCTCCCATAGGATGACTGTGAGTTGGGGACCTTAGTAGCCATAATATTTAGGGTCCTTACACAAGGTTACAATGAAGGGAAGTCTTCATTGTACCTAGAACAAACGTTGGTCAAACTCACTCAAGCTCCTTGGAGGGTAAATCCACGATTAGTGTGTGGAAGCTTGCACCAAGGTGTAGGTCCTATAAGAAGGTCACCAATGTAACTAATCCACCTGCTCATATCCTATCCCCTTCTCAATTTGATCATGCGATGTTGTATTTCATCACCAATTAGTATGGTCATTGAAAGAAGGTATTGTTTGCTTGTTTGTTCTTCTAGATTTTTAGTGAGTGTTATTTATTTACTTAATTGTTTTTCAAGATTGAGACTGTAGACGATAAAGGTCTTCGTATATCACGTAGAATGCAAGGGATTCCTTTGGAAGGATACGAACCCTTAGCTCCTTATTCACCTGAGATTTTTATCATGAAGAGGTTGAGAATCATTCAGATGATGGGAGCGTTGCTACTCCTTTGTTAGAAAATATTGAAAGAGCCTTGGTTACGATTAAGGAAGATCCCATTCCTCCTATTAAACCTGTGTCACAAGTTCCTACTGAGCACTTCTTCTTCAATTGGACTCGTTAGGTAATGTCATAGAAGAAGATTGTCCTCATCTACCGTTGAGGCCATACAATGAGACATACATGGAACCCACACAATAAGATTTTCATGATGAGTACACGATCCCTATCCGGTCTGCTGACATGGTAAATCCACAACAAACACTTGCTCGTTCCATATGGAGAAATCCATAGCGACGTGATATTTACGAAAAATTAAATTTTAGTCAACCACATCTTGACCCTCTTACCTTTGCTAGTCCCGAGGCAGGACCGTCCGATCATACTATTGACCATCCCACTGAACAAGTATTCAATCCTATTGCCACATCAGTACAAGTCCAAAATAATGCCAGAGTCGTAATGCTTAGTCATATACAAGGTACTTTGATAGTAACTCCTACCACACCACCTCTTCAACCTACAACTCGTTATGTTCCACATAACCCTGTTGGGACACTTGTATATCATAGAATGCATAACCCTACCATACATGCACACTCAACTATGGGACAAATCCCAAATGGGGGGAAACCATTATCCAAAATACCTATCCCTCATGGGGGACAATCGTCCTTACACATACCCACTAGGGGGAAACCCCCTTTTATTGGTCAAACCCTAGTTGTCACCCAATCCATGGTAGTGTGACAACCTTCTTTTATTGGAAACCCTCCACAATCCTGGGGACCACCCCAAGGAGGTACGTTTCATCATACCCTGACCAAGGAGGGCCATCATACCCTAACCCACAAAGAGGAGTACCAAATCCTAATCCTTCTAGATTACATTCTGAACAACCTTTCCCGGGTGTCCCGAATCCCACTTGGGGTCCTCAAGGACAACACTCTTATCCTCCTAAAGGGTCAAAGTTTTACCCTCCACAAGGAAAAACTATTTACCCTCCTCAAGGGAAAAATGTTTATCCACTTCATCCTAATCAAACAACCAATCCTCCCATGGGATATATTGTTTATCCTCCCTAGAACCAACCTAGTTTCCCTCCTTTCATGAATATTCCTCAACAACAAATGAATCCTGCCTATACTGGCCAACAACAAAAATATACGGGAAGGCCTACTAGTTACAACTGTCCATATAAACCAGTTTATGGCCCTACTAGTGTCCCCATGCCGCACCGGTATCATCCTCAGGTTAACTAACAACTATCATTACTAGCCATGTTGTATCTACCAGATTTATCACAGTTGACAAATGATCCCATACTACATTTACCTTTCTGGCCAGTAATTCCTGCTAAGTTACCTTCTAACATATTGAAATTTGACGGTAAACTCGATGAAGACCTGAGTAACCACGTTATGACGTTTCAACCATGGTGTTCATCAAACTCACTTATGGATGATTCTATCCGGTTGCATCTTTTCCAGTGCACACTTACGAGCTCAACAACCAAATGGTACATTGAACTCCAATTCAATACTTTTCAAGATTTCAATTCCCTGGCCATGGATTTTCTCATGCATTTTAAATTACCCATCTGTTACGAGACTGGTACATAAATCTTGACTTCCCTTCGTCAAAATAACTCTATACATATCTTTGATCATATTCATGAGTGGAGACGACAACGAAGTTTGATCAAAGCGACCATTCTTGACCAATTGTTGGTGGAATGGTTTACTAAATCTATTTTACCCCCAATTGCTCGTGACATTGCCATGGGTGGTGTTGTCACTGAAGAGGAAGCCATTTCTTATGCTCAGTACCTAGATTTGGTTTATTCCCAATCCGGTTCTTTGTATGAATTGATACCAAATTCTCCCCACACGTCCACCGATCCATCCAAACTATCTTCCACAGCTCATGAAGATGGAATTATCAGTGTCGTCAAAACCTAATATTTGTCATAGTCGGTCGGCTTGGAAAATCGCTCCGTTCCTGCACCTGTTATTGGTTCAACCTCACTCTCCTCCACCTCCCCCCCGACTCAAATATTTGAGGTGAATGCAGTTCAATCTGCTTCTTCACAACAATCCGGGGGAAGGAAGAAAATGAAAAATAAACCCAAAAAGAACAACAATAATAATAAAAATCCAAAAACACCAAATCAACCACCTGCTCCTGAGAAACAACCACAATGAAAACCAAAATTTTTGTGTCTCATTTGTGGTGATGATCATTACACCTGAGACTATCCTCATCATGAAGAAGTTGGAAAACTTTTCAAAGGGAATTACCAATCCATTGTGTTGACACAACCTTTTCCTCAGCAGTAGTCCATGGTTGCGCAAGCCCCTGCTCCTTTGGCAGGGGGTAATCCCAATCACCCTCCTAGTGAGGAAGCCTCATCGAGTGCCCATATTTATATTTTTAATGGGATTGATTTAACCACTCACACTACAACATATGACACTCCGACTAAACCTGATAAAGAAAAGGTTACTAATGGTATTGTATCAGATCTAGATCCACCTTCCACCACCGTTACTCGTCAATCCATGCCACTTCAGATTGAGAAACCTACTTTCGACTCTATTTTACGCCCTCCCAAGAGAAATATTCAAAAATCAACTTTTGATCCTAGTTCATGTGCCGCCAAAAAATACAATATTGTTGAAGATTTGGATCAAGCACTGTGTGCTATGTCTACTCTCGAAGTTATACAACATTACCCAAGACAACGTAGAACACTCTTGGCCACCATCAGAGTGATCGAGCTTGATTTGTCTAATAACATCACGTTTAACCTTGATAATTTCAAGTCATGAATCTCTCACTAGCTTGCTTTTCAGATCGATGTTGTGGTCCATAACCAACACATTTATCACACAATACTGGATGAGAGAGCCTCCACATGTGTCATGTCATTAGCTTGTTGGAAATGGTTGAAATCACTTGCACTTAATCAATCCCCTACAATGTTACTAGCATTCAATGGGCAAGTTTTTAATCCTCATGGACTCTTATAGTCCTTAGTTGTTCAATTGTTAGGCAAGACTACCTCTGTGGATGTGGAGGTAGTCGATGCTCCCCTTGATTACAACTTGTTGTTAGGAAGAAGTTGGTTTTATGCCATGAATTTTGTCGCTTCATCGGTGTTTTGATGTGTACAATTCCCCTATCAAGGTAAAATTGTCATGATCGATGAGTTAGATCACTGTACCCCCAACGCTCGCACTCCTATAGCCAGCAACATTCCTTTCATGGGAGATTCTAAGATCACTTACGAAAGTGTAGGAGTAGGTATTTTAAAATACTCTTAGCTTATGGGTACCTTCCCTATATCGCTTCCTCCCACCTCGCAACATATTTCCACAATCAATATGATCTTGACTATGGTGTATCAATCCTACGAGTCATATGATCATTGGGTTGTTCCTAGTCCTTTAGAATTTGATGCACTAGGTGACACTATGCAACTTAGTCATGTCGAGGCTTCATATGATGCCATCCAATCTGCCTCTCCCTCACCAGAAAACCAACATATATTGGCATCCACCGCTTACTCGTTTCCATCTTGGTTGGATTCCCTATCCTCTACTTTCGATTACATCCTCCAGATTTTTCCATCAGATGAATCCATTATGGAAATTATTATTATCAAAGAGGTACCTTGGGATGATAACCATGATCATTCATCCTTTCTTCCTAGTTTGGATGAAATTGAGAAACACATACACTCTATCTTTCCCGATGGTGTTTTCGATTCTCCCCAATCTCCCATACTTACCCGGGACACTATTTCCGATGGGAATTTGGGAAATATCTCTTCTATGATTTCTATCGACATCTTGATCAAAGAACATATTGTGGAAAATGTTCATCTTGGTGCCAATTGTTCACCTGAGGAAGTGGAAGATTATACCGCGTTGTTCAAATAATTCTGCAACATCTTCGCTTGGAGTTACAAAGAAATGCTAGGGATCAATCCATCGATTGTTTTTCATGAGACAAAACTTACCCAAGCGTTAAACCTATACGACAAAAAAATTTCCCGATTCATTCTAAGAAAACTGTGACTATAAAGGCAGAATTTGAAAAACTATTGAAGTCTGGTTTTATTTATCCTATCCCCTTGATTAAATGGGTTTCTAACATCGTTCTGGTCACTAAGAAACAAGGGACCATTCGTTTCTGCATTGATTACATGGATCTTAATAAGGCTTGTCCCAAACATAATTACCCTACAATTTTTATCGACCAAATCATCGATAATTGCGCTAGAAAAATCATTTTTTATTTCATGGATGGTTTCTCAGGGTATAACCAGATTGATATTATACCGACTGATCAACATAAAACAAAATTCATCTTCCCTTGGGGGACATTTGCTTATCAGAAGCTACCTTTTGGTCTTAAAAACAATGGAGCTACCTTCCAATGGTCCATGTCGTATGCTTTCCACGATATCAAACATATTGTGGAACCCTACCTTGATGATTTACTCGCTCATTCATATCACCGACGAGACCATATTGGTCACTTACGGGACATATTTCTTCGATGTAGGTTTTACCACATGCATTTGAACCCTCAAAAATGCATCTTTGCTGTCGAATCAGGCCGACTTCTCAAATTCGTCGTCTCCAAATATGGAATTAGGGTGGATCCCTTAAAAGTAAAATCTATTCTCACTTTACTCCTTCCCCAAAATCTGACCCAACTACAAAGTTTGCAAGGGAAAGACAAATTTATTCATCGTTTCATTTGTAATTACACCGAACTCACTAAATGATTTATGATATTGTTGCAGAAAGACACTCCTTTCATTTGGGATGACACTGCTCAACTCTCTTTCGATTCCCTTAAGCATTCGTTAACACAAATGCCTCTCTTGCACCCACCAGATTTTGCACGAGACTATATCCTTTATTTGGCCGCCTCTACTTCCACTATTTTTATGGTGTTATTTCAAGAGGATATTAACAGTGACAAATATGTGATCTACTATCTGAGTGAGGGTCTATCTGGTCCTGAGCTTCGATATTCACATGTTGAAAATTTGGCTCTGGCTACGGTTATTTTTGTCCAAATATTTCACCATTACATCCTGTTACACACTACCACGGTCATCACAGACTCGAACCCCATGTACCATATCTTAACTCGTCAATTCATCAGGGGAAAGTATTCCAAATGGATCGTTATTCTTCAAGAATTTGATCTTGAGTTTGCCAAATCAAAAGCTAAAAAAATGTTGGTTTTTTTGAAACTGATTTGCGATCTTCCCTATACTGATGAGGATACTGAGCCCAATGATTCTCTTCTCAACAAATCCTTGTTCCTCATTAGCACGTCTAACCCTTAGCATGGAGATATTCTTCTCTATCTCCAAACCCAATGTTTCCAGCCATACATTTCATGTGATAGACATCGTCATATCCACCACCATTCTAAATGCTACCTTATCATCGATGACACTTTGTACCATCATGGTATTGATACTGTCCTACAATGTTGTTTAAACCACGATGAGGCTGAACGAGTTTTGAATGAATGCCACCTTGGAGCTTGTGGCAGTCATCTTTCTGGGATGGCTATAGCCTAAAAAATATTACATGCCAGTTATTTTTGGCCCTCTATCTTCAAATATTGTATCGAGGCCATCAAACGATGCCCACCTGTCAAGGTTTTCAGAAAAAGGCACGTACCCACCCTGCTCTGCTACATCCCATTGTTTCCTTCGGCCCCTTTGAAAAATAGGGCATTGATTTTATGCAATGTAAGCTTACCTCAGCCTGGGGGAACGATTATATCATCATTTTCGTTGATTATTTTAGAAAATGGGCTGAGGCTATGCCTACATTTCTTAACGATGGTCGTACTGCAAAACTCTTTGTTTTTAACCACATCATCACTTGCTTCGGTGTCCCGCAAGATATTGTCACCGATCATGGCTCACATTTCTAGAATGAGATGATGAGTGAGTTGCATGTCAAGTTGGGTTTTCTCCATGAAAAATTATCCCCCTATTATCCTCAAGCAAACAGACAAGTTGAAGCTATCAAAAAATTCCTAAATACCATGCTCCAATGCATGGTGGGGACGAACAAAACCTATTGGCACTTGGAAATTTTCTTCGCACTCTGGGCCTATCGCACTAAGGTGAAAACTACAACTGGATGCACTCCATTCTAGTTGGTTTATGGCATAGAAGTGGTGTTACCAATCGAGTGTGAGATCCCTTCGTTTAAACTCACCATGGAACTCATGCCTGACACCTCTGCTGAAGAGGAATGATTCTTGTATTTAACCAAGTTGGACGAAACACGTAGTGATGCTTCTCTCGTTAACAAGACATATTAAAAATGAATGAAGAGTCAATATGACAAATCCGTTCAACCTCATGCTTTTGCAGAAGGAGACTTGGTCCTAATTTATGACCAAGCTCACGATAAATTAGGGACAAGAAAGTTAGAACCTTTGTGGCATGGACCTTATATCATAAAACGTGTATTACATAGAGGCACCTACGAGTTATTTGACTATGATGGAATATCTCTCGGTGAGCCCTGAAATGGGATTTACCTCAAGAAGTACTACTATGCATAGAACATCTGGCATGTGTGCTTTGTACACTATTGTAATATATACTTTTGATTTGGTGTGTCTTTTTTCTCTTGCATGCACAAGTTTTGTCTTAGCTGATTATACTTTGTCTTGTGATTTCATGCACATATGACATATTTCCCATCTTTGTTGGGTTTGCGGATGGCGCTAGTAGACACACCCAAAACATTGCTTCTATAGCTTAGGTCATTTACCACTCTGGTGAGTTGGTGATTTCAGGAGGAATTTGCCTAGGATCGACAACCAATAACATGGCAGAATATCATGCTGTCATCGGGCTCTTAACTGAATATTCCTCTCTAGGTATAACTCATCTGATTATTAACCTAGACTCTCAACTCATGGTCTGTCAGCTTAATCGATATTACGCTATTCACAACCTTGTCTTACTACGTCTCCACCTAAGAGTTCGCCGTATCAAAAGATCGTTTGAATTTATACAATATAGAAATATACCGAGAGAGCTCAATACAATGTTGGATTCGTTAGCTAATTATATATTGGATCAGTATCTTGCACATAGATAAAACATTTGTAAAAAAAAAGAATCACATGTACACAAAACATCACATAAGATAAAATGCAACATTGATAGGCACCACAAAAATCGTATATATATATATATATATATACACACAGATGTGTAATAGAAAAAAATTGTTTTAAAATACATCGTCAAAAGGTACATAATAGGGAAAAAATTTTTGGACCTTCACGCCCATAACATCATCATAAAAGACTACAAAATCTACTGAGGATCTTAGTCATCCTCCCGTATCACGTTGTGCTCTATGAAGCACACTACTACACGGGCCACTCGACGAAGTAAATGGTTAAGACTCTTAGGAACTCCAACTGTGTGTCGCTACAAATGGAGAGGCACGTCTCACCTCCTATGAGGTGGGACACCCATGGTCAAACCTCAAAGGCTCCTCTCGACCTCTTGAATTCCTCCCATCGCAACCTCATTCTCTACTACTACCTATGTGTCTCCATGATGCCCCGGTGATGGCATCTCCGTCGAGCGTGATGAGCCTCTGTCTGTATGATGAAACATAAATATCTTTAGATCCCTTATTGTAAAAATAAAAAATAATATAAAATACAAAAAAACAAAAATAGGTGGAAAGGTTTAGTTTCATACTTGATGCATCCCATTGAATTCCCTTGGGGAACACCAAGTCTGCACTACCTCAAAAGTCCACTCCAGCATAAGGGAAATCCTCGATAACAACTAGTTGTCTCCTCCACCAAGCGAAGAAATCAGCTGTAAATCTAAATGTTGAAGACTCATTCCCCAATCTTGAGGATAGACTGGTCCACCTCTCTATCCGTGGCTCAGTCGCAGGACGCGCTATCAATGCAACCTATGGCTACATCTGGGGAACTCACTCTAAGAATAATGAAACTAGAAAAGAACCATATCTAAATTTATTTTGTCTGCCTATCCTGCACTTCGATATACACTCCTTAACATTTTTAAGAAACCCTGTTCTCCAGTTAAACAACCTGGGCTCTACACATTGTAAAGCATACGAAATATGTGATTTTGAAGCCAGAAGAGCACTAGTACTACTCACCAATTTGGTGATGATAGAATTGACCAAAGTGCCAAGTCTCTTACATCTTTGATCATGATTCAACCACCTACCAATCACGATCCCGGTATACAATGCTCAACAACATACACCTCAGTTGGATGAGGAGTTTCGCAGTGTCCATACAAGAGGATAGGAGCCCCTCTCTTCGAGAGCCCCGTTATAAAGTAGACATCATCAAGCTCAATCTCAAGCATGTGTGGCCTAATGTGAAATGCTTCTTCGACATCATCCCATAAACAGATCAAGTAATCAAGTAATAATACTTCTTTCCTCATGTTTTGGAGCTTAAAATACTTGAGTAAACCACAATTTCGCAAAGATGCCCTTGCTTGAGGGCTTTGTAGAGTGGCAATGTCATCAAAATCATGTTCGTGTTCTTTCCACTCTATCATGGCTAAATGACCAATGAAATATGCAAATAAAAACAATTAAATATCTTTAGTCAATTTTTAATGGAAGAAAACTGTCTTTTTATCCCAAAAGACAATTTTTTTTTTAGTTCTGTGCCAGTGCTCCCTTAAATCTGCCCACAAAGCTCTAGTGATCCCTATGTTGGAATATTCACAGGAAGAGTGTGCTTGTCATTGATGGAAAGAACAACAACGACGATGGCATATTAAAAACAATGATGAAAAACAAGAAAACAACAATGATAGCATCAGGAATTGCTATCTACAAGCTCAGGAGGATGAGCACAGGACTACCAAGAGTGTAGTAGAAATTCCCTTGAGGTCCAAAGGATAAAAAATCTTTGAGGATCTAAATGAATTCAAAATCTCAGAAGAGATAGTGGGTTTACCATTACATTGATGAGAAATTTCAGGAGGGACAACACTTTCCAGAAGTACAGACGAGGTCCAAGAGACAGACTCGTAGGAGGAACAAAGGTCAAAGCCTTTGAATACTTAGAAAATATTCTAAGTCGAAAGAAATTGTAATCTCAGGTGTTTCAGGATAAATCCGTAAGTGCGGACACAAACCGATCTCCCTAGATCCACCTGGATCTAGAACAAAACAGGACAGAATATACCGCTTTCCAGAGAGAGAGAGAGAGAGATGCGTAATAGAAAAAGTTTGTTTTAAAATACATTGTCAAAAGGTACATAACAGGGAAAAAAAGGTTGGTCCTTCATGCCCATAACATCATCATAAGAGAATACAAAATCAACTGAGGATCCTAGTCATCCATGGGCTACCCAAAGAAGAAAATGGTTAAGACTCTCGAGAACCCCAACTGTGTATTGTTGCAAATGGAGAGGCATGTATCACCTCCTGAGAGGTGGGATGATCATGTTCAAACCTCAGAGGTTCCTCTCTACCTCTAGAAGTGCTCCAAACGCAACCTCATGCTCAACTACTACCTGTGCATCTCCACGATGCCCCAGTGCTGGCATCTCCGCTAGACGTGATGCGCCTCTGCCTGCATGATGAAACACAAATATTTTTAGATCCCTCATTGTACAAAAAAACAATATAAAATACAAAAACAAAAATACGTGGCAAGGTTTAGTTTCTTACCCGATACATCCCACTGGATTCCATAGGGGAGCACAAAGTATGCACTACCTCGTAAATCCACTCAAGCATAAGGGAAGTCCTCAATAACGACTAGCTATCTCCTCCATGAAGAGAATAAGTCATCTATAAATCTAAATGTTGAAGGCTCATTCCCCAATCTAGGGGATAGATTGGTCCACCTTTCCATATGATGCTCAGTCATAGGATGTGCTATCAATGAAACCTATGTATGCATCTGAGGAACTCACTCTAAGAAGAGAGAAACTAGAAAATAACCATACCCAAAAATTCTTTTGTTTGCCTGTCCTGGACTTCAATATTTGTTCCTTAACATTTCGAAGGAACCTTGCACTCCATTTAAACAAATTGGTCTCTAAACACTGTAAATCATATGACATCTATGATTTTGAGGACAAATTTGAACTAGTACTACCCGCAAATTTGGTGATGGGGAATAGAATCGATCGAAGTGCCAAGTTCCTTACATCTTTTATCACGATTCAACCACCTACCAATCACGATCCCGATATACAATGCTCAACAACATACACCTCATTTGGTTGAGGATTTTCCTGGTGGACCGACAATAGGATAGGAGCCCCTCTCCTCGAGAGGCCCGTTAGAAAATAGACATCATTGAGCTCAATATCGAGCATGTGCGGTCAGATGCGAAATTCTTGTTCGACATCGTCCCATAAACTGATCAAGTACTCAAGTAATAATACTTCCTTCCTCATGTTTTGGAGATTGAAATACTTGAGTAACCTGTAGTTTTGCAAAGCTTCCCTCACTCGAGGGATTTGAAGAGCGACAATTTCATCAAACTCATGTTCACACTCTTTCCACCCTATCATGGCTAAATGAATGGTGAAATATGCAAATACAAACATTTAAACATCTTTAGTCAAATTTTTATGGAAGAAAATTGTTTCTTTTTAGCCCAAAAGATAAAATATTTTTGAGTTCTGCGCTAACACTCCTTTAAATTTGCCTACACTTCCTAATCATGTGCACCAGGGTGCTGAAATATTGATCGGTGCTCCCCTCAACGCTTTGAGGGAGCGACGATCTAGTTCGATGCCTAGGGATTCCTAAGGAGCCCAGAACACTCAAAACATAAGCTAAAACACAGAATAAAACCATAAAAAATGATGAGAAAGGAACAATGACCAACCTAGTCTGGATGAAACTGGAAATGATCAATCACAAATCCCATAGTCGTAGCTCAAAAAATGCCTCCCAAAGGTGGAAAATTCCAAATGTGGAAGAGTTTGGTAAAAATCAAATGGTAAATGAATTTTTTGACCTATTTCACTATTTGATAGGTTTATTTTTTTCTATTTCTCCTTAAGATAAAGTCATTTTTGGGTTTTTAATATTTTTTCGAGAAGTTACTAATCCTTTGGGCCCAGAACTATCTGTATTTATAGGATTTTGAGCAACATCTTTTTGACAACCTTGTGACACTGACGAGCATAATATTTGTTCTTTCTCGCGCTCGAGAAAACATGAGAATGTAACCGAGTAGACTTTTATCACTTTTTAGGACTCGTAAAGGTTACACGAAAAAGGAAACCCCTGGAGTCATATTTAAGCTCTTTTCAAACTCTCTAAATATGAAAATATTACTGAGTGATCTTGCTTCCTTTCACACTCATTACAAGGTCTCGAAAGGGTGTCTCCTGAGTAGCAATTTATCTCTTTTTCAGACTTCAGAGACTAAAATTACGAAAAAAGACAACCCTAGAGTGGCCTTTAAGTTCTTTTCATACACTCTAAACATGAAAAACCATTGAGTTTTCCTTCTCTGGACTCGCTAAAATCACACATTGAAGGGCCCATATGGGACCAAACCCTTACTTCTTCCAGTTCGTTAAACAAAGGAAGAGGGACTTACCGAAGGTGAGTTATATTGAGCATGTGTTACCCTCCTCAAGCTTGTTAAAAAAAGAGAGGTACTTGTCTATCTGTATGGGGGAAAAATTGAAGGAAGTAGGTCAAGTTTTCTTTAAGAATTATTACAATTAACTCTTGCAGTCTCCCTTGAACACGACACTTGTTTTTACCTGCATTTTGAACACTTAGATAATTCACTAAACCTCTGCACTGAACCAATCCTATGATTCTTTCCACTCCTTTGGGTCATCCGATGAATGTCACAGTGATCGTCGCATTATGTTTTGGTCCACGTTACATTTATGCTGCCAAGTCTCATGTTGTGCCTCAGTGTTTAAGGGAATTATCTGCCTCGATATTCAACCATAAAAAATTTCCAGTTTCAATACCCGTGTCAGTCCATACTCATTTGATTCACCATCTTACATCTCTTTCCTATGTCAATTTCGTGTTGATGATGGGGGATACATCAAGGCCCTCCTTTGACAAGTCTTTTCTTGTCGACTTTAGCACATCATCTGAGAATTATACTTAGAAACTAGTTAGTACCTTGGGGCTTCCATGCCTCAATGGCAGGCCTCCTCACCTCCGACAATAAGTTTACATCATTGACCTCTAATCAAATGATTGGATTGTACTAGGGTACCTTGGGATTCATTGAAATCATTAGTGTTTTCCCTCGCACTTGTTAATGGTATACCTCAATGGTCAATAATCAAGTGGTTTCTACCATGTTCGACATCAAAAAATCTATTCACATGGCTAGATTCATACCACATCGGGATTGGGACAGAGACCCTGGGTTGAGAATTCACTCTATTATCTGATTTTCCCAGGCTGCGAAGGAGATCATTTGAACATTCTGATATATAAACTGTCGTGAGATCGGAAGAGC
>CBVK0100043046.1:0-31768 GCA_900067695.1 Picea abies | reverse complement strand
CAAATATACCCCAAAAAGAGGAAGGGAAAAGTATTTTCTTTTTATTGGCAGCACAATGAGTCACCATTGGATAAAGCACATATGTCTGTTTGTTCGTCAAACCCTGGGATTTAATATGACCTTAGGAAGTTCTTCCCGCTACATTGAGTTGTGTCCTCCTCCATTTGGTTATTCTTCCAAACATATGGAGAGTTTGTGTTGCCTCTTTACTCGTAAACTTATGTTAATGCCATGCTGCCTGAGTCTCATCATTTTCCGTGCTATTGTACAAGGGAATCTTTTACCAAGCCTAAGTCGACCCCTCTATAGTTTGTCTCTTGCCCTCATGCCCAACCATCCCAAAATTCCAATCAAGTCTTTGTTTGAAATCAATGAAGCCTTCAGTCTGATAATCAAGATTCTCTAGTCCATGACCGACGAGCCATCGAAGACCTCTGGGTAGTGAATTTGTACACTCATATTACACTCCTACTCGAGTTTTGAAGATTTTGAAGTTGTTTCTTGAGATCTGAAGACCTCATCTCCAACCATCAGGACTTATTAGCTTCTAGAAGATGGATATTCTACATGTATATCTTTTTTATTTCGAGATGTAGCTCTGTTGTGTATTGCTCGCAGCTACACTTGATATAGTTATATGACATGGATCTACAGTGTATTTGATTGGTAGCCATGATTTTATTCTATCTTGAGAATGGGTATGCCCGCCTCGGTGAGACAGTTATTATTTTGCAGACAACACCTCTTGATTTTTGGTCCTTGGGCTCACTTGTTTGGAACATCGGTGAAGATTGTTAATGTATTTCGGCCATTAGATGCTCTTCTTAACTCACACATTAGGGGTCATATGTTATAACCCTAATTCGCACTCGACATGCTTCCCTGGCATCAAGCTATCTCATATTCCTTCTTTTCCAAAACATTGTTGAACAACTCTTCTTAAAAACCCCTTTTATAAAGTCCCACATGCCTTGCTCCATTACTGCACACATGTACATGCTAGCTGACCCAAGACAACCCGCGTGTAACTACAGAAGCACAAAAAAGGAAAGTTGTTGACGGAACACACATCTTTGGGTAAGTTAACTAAACCTTTCGGCCATGCATGGCTGGTCATTCGACCAAATACCTAGCTCCTTCTAACCTATAAAAGAAGGTGTAGGGGTCCCATTTGAGAGGGGGAGAATCATAGTAAAGAAACTATACCCGATTAATCATTCCCTTTGTCCCAACCTTTAGCCATTCTTGTGCAAAGAAGTATAGAGAAAAGCAGTTGGAAGACAGTGGAAGAAGAGCCCAAGACCAAGATCGAGGAGTAGTAGCCAACTTTATCATTGTAAGGTATCATTGTGAAGTTAATAAGAGAATTACTTTTCCCATCCCGCCATATGAGATTGTCATTATTGGAATATTGATTATATGATTGATTAGATCTCTAACCCGTTAGTTCATATATCAAATGCATGTGGATTTCTTTTTTTGTCTTTAGTGAATGCAAGTTAGCATTGGGAGGAGAGTTGCATTCAAAGAACGACCAAGCATGAAAAGGGATCGACATCAAACACAAAAAATAAGGTACCTCAACTTAATCTTTTGAGCCTTGTATTTACATATGAGTAATGGGGGTTTAGGCATGGGATGATGGTAAAAAGTAAGAATCATTAGGTCATTTCTGCATCCATGATAAAACCCTTAGTGCTAGTCTGTAGGAGGGATTTCCCACCCACAACAATGACCTATTCAAGGTCATCCAATGTATGTACATGACTTTCAACAATGTCACCCGCATATGCCTCAGTAGATGACACTTTTGGACTTCCCTTTAGCCTTTCACTCTAATCAGATTGCTATGTCTTCTTCACCGGCTTCTGTAGATGACCCTTCTCTTCAGAACTTGAGCTCTGATCATCCATCTTTTCAAATATTTCTCCCCTTCTTACTTCAGTCCTTTTTCTAGCCATGCTATGTGAAGTCCTCATCATGGACTTTATTCTTATGTTCTAGCACTCCTGGGATTTGTGGCCAAATCCACTACAACTGTAGCATCTCATGGTGTTACAGTGAACAACAATATGTCCTACTTGATCACATCTCCAACACCTTGTGGTGTTATATAATCTTCCTTAATATCTCCTTTCATAAGATCTAAGCTCAAAATATTTGTGACCATATCCATTACATGAATAACAATTCCCATGAAAAATACTTTCATACCTTTTCTTTGGTGTCCCAAAAGTAGCTTCTTGATGTCTTGCTTGCTTTGTTCTTTTGAAATTTTCTTTTCCTTGTGGAGATGGTTGTTTTGCAACATTGTCTTGCATCTTTTATGGAATTACCTCATTCTTCTTTGAGGTGCTTTCTTCAGCATATGTAGCTTCTTCTTTGTATCCAAGACCTGATTTATCAAGTGGCGATCTTTGACTTTCCAAGATCTCATCCAATATTCATGAGCTATTCAAGAATTTGTTTGACTTTTCTCCCTTCTTTCTAAGGTCAACAATTTCAGCTTCTAACTTACAACATGACTCTTCCTTTTCATTTATTTGATTCTTCAATAGTTATTCTATTCTTTTGGCTTATTCAATTTGGGTCTTGAGATGGGAAATGATTTCAAAACGTTTTCTAATCTCATCATCTACATTCATATCTTATTTTCCATTCTTTAGTCTTGTGATCTCTTCTTCCTTTTCTTCTAATTTGGTATTATTTCTCTCTTCTTGTTCCTTGATCATTTCCTTCAGTTTCAAGATGTGCCTTAGACTCCTCCTAAGAAACATCTTAGTGTTATCTGAAAGATAGTTATAGTCTATATAATAATGATCACTTCTATATCTATATAAACCCTCTTCAACTTCCTTTTGAATTTTTAATATATTTCCTTCTATTCTTTTCATGGGATAATTACCATCAAACTTTACACAAACTATTTCTACATCTTCTTCTTCACTTGTAGAGAAAAATTCATCATCATCATTGCAATCAAGGGTTTTTGAGGGTTCTTTACCTTCATTTGAAATATCTTCACTATCTTCCTTTTTTCCAATACCAACACATAATTATTTGCCTTCATTTGAAATGTCTTCAATATCCTCCTTTGTGCTATCATCGCTTGATTCTTTATATTCACTTGAAATGTTTTCAAAATCACATTTAGAAATAATGCAATCAAGGTTTTTTGGAGATTCTTTACCTTTGATAATCTTGATGGAGTGATATTTGATATCTTATTTCTCCTTCTTTCTTTGATATGTTTCCTCTAGCTTTAGCCATAGATACTTGGCGGAAGTGCATTGTCCCATGCTCTCTTTGATAGGACTTGAGAGTCCACTAATAATCGTCTTGAGATTTAATGCATCATTCTTCTTTCCTTCTCTTTGAGCTGCAAAATTTGACTTGTTCTTCAAAGGAACTGATCCACCAATGGCTTCATTCCAAATTGTTGCACCCATTGTCTTCAAATGTAATATCATATCTATTCTCCGAGTAGAATAGTTTTCCTCATCAAGGATTGGAACTTCATCATCCATTTGTGTGTCTATGGATCTCCATCAAGCTTGTTAAGGCTGGTAGTGAAGGCCCATTATGATACCAATTGTTGTACATACCTACCACACATAGAGGGGGGTGAATGAGTGTGGGGCTCTTTTTCCCAAAAGCTTCCATCTTTACAAAAACTCCCTAGTTAGCATTCAACATGTATTCATTACCCATTGTTGTCATTTATGACCATTTATATGTGAACATATATCAGTAGCATATATCAACAACACATATCATCAATAATTCATCACCACAAGCAACACAAAGATCACAAGATGTATGTACAATTTTTCTTTTTATTATGGACAATAATCCGAGGGTTTATCAGCAACAAATGAATAGAGTACAACTCTACAAGAGCACCAGCTCTATAATGAAAGAATCATCTTACACCCTTAGCACCAACTGATATGAGGAAACAATCATCAACAGATATCAATCTGTCAATAGGTACGTGACCTCGCAGTAGTGCAATGATCATGTGCATGCGCCCTAGCTCACTACAGCTCATGTATGCACGCAGCTAGTGTATACAGTAGACTGTGTATACCTCCTGAGCAGTTAGATTTTATCCTTCAAGTTCAACTCAGATCATCTGCAATCAATATATTATTCTCTTTTGTCTCTAACTGTCCAATCTGACCATCATCCAACACATACAAGCTCTCCAACAGCTTGCTCATGCTCCACAACAAATCAATATGAATGGTATCTCAATCATATAGAAACAACTAGTATACCATAGTAATCATGTCACCTTTGAATCTAAAGAGTGTTTCTCACTCCATCAATCAAATCAACCAAATTGAACCACATCATAGAATCCATAGCAATAATTCCCTAAGCATTCACAACATATCAAACAATAGTATCCATCAAGAAAATAAAGTAACCATACCAATGTATCAGTGATAGATCTGAGGCCATAGAATGCAGATATGGAACCTACCTCATCATCCAATAGATTGACACCATATCAAACACAAATATCCATGATTTTATCCAATATACGCTCCCTGTACATAGTCATCCCGCACATACCTTCAATGTATATGCACCCTATACATAGTCAACCCGCGTATACCTCAAAAACTAGGGTTTCTGAAGCTGCAAGAATTTTTCCGTCAAGATCTCTGACATTGCCGAAACTTTGATGCATCCATGACATCCTCCTCTCGCTCTTTTCCTCGGAATAGATCTTCAATCATGCTCAAGAGATCCACACCAATAAGATGCTCTCACAAGAAGCTCTCCATCAATATTCAAAAAGATATTCACAAGAAGCTCTCCATTGATCCACAAAAAGGATGATCTACAAGAGACCATAGCTATCTTATTTATACTTTCATCCTCTAGGTCACTTAACACATTTCTAGGTTACTTAACCTATTTTCCTTATTTTAGGGTTAACCACTTTCCATAAATAGAAAGTTTTCCAATATTTTATCATTTAAATATTCCTTCTTGATTTTGTCATTTCTTTTTATTATTTAAATAATCCACCTTGACTTTGTCACTTTTACTTTATCATTTAAATAATGATTTCTTCTTTTAGGTCACTTTGAATTCTTTGACCTTGTGGGCTTCAAGCCAACATATGGGGGTCCTCCAACGTCGTAAATCCATAACTCTCAAACCGTGAGGAGTTATGTGACATTCCACATACCACTGGAAATGACATGGCAAACACTATCCATCTAGGATAGTTTCACCAAAAACTTCATTGATCTTCATCTCATTATTTCACATACAAGCATGGGTCCTTCAAACATTCTTCTAGGATAACTCAATCCGCAAAGCATCTTCCCATGAGGGATTTCACCATAAGGGGACCACTTTGGAGCTCATCCTTTTGTGCACCTTATCGATCATGATAAGACAATAATGAGTCATATTTTCATCAAAAAACTATGCATCATCATGTATCAGTGACAATTCATTGATCCATATTCATCTATGAATCATATCAATGATCCATCTTTATCAATTGGTTTCCACTTTGACATATATCATTATCATCAAGGACTATGCATATACATTGTTCATCAATCATCAATAAATCAATTACTTGAAATCAATCAAACCATTTGCATCAATGACACATGATCCAACAATCTCCCAAATAATCAAACCATTGTCATCAATAAAAACATGATCCAACAATCTATTGTGCCTCAATCTGATTTTGGAGCAGGAAGTTATGGCCTTCAAAAGATATCCAAGCTTAAAATTCACTCTCCATTGCTTGAGCTATAAATCACTCATCCTAACTCCGTTTGACAAATTTAATACACCGTTAGAAATATATCACCTAGCTATTTCATTTGATATATGAAAATTATACCTCCAATGCATTATTTGTGAGTAGCTAAAAACGTTTTTTAGGGTCTCAAAAATGCCTTGCAAATTCAACACCTATAAAATACCGAAACTTTCCACTAATTTTCATTAATTTTCTGATAAATTAAAAAATAAAAATAAAAAAATATTGATGAATGGGATGTTATCGTGACACCCTAGTAAACCTAGCACCCCTACATATATTCCATGTCATCTCTCGGCCACCTCTGTCCTTTCCCGTAAACTCCCATTCCTTTCTTTGACGCATACATTAATGTATTTTTCGAGAAGAACCTGAACTATTAGATCGAGAGGCAATTGAAGTAGAGTCGTTCAATCCAATTGCAAAGCCTTGGAGAAATCTTGATTGTTAGTCCAACATTTGGTTAAAATCCCATCTGTAGATTGGTATTAGAGGATATTTTTTTGTGAAGTGATCCAGTCATCCGTTGAGGGGATAGATCGACAGAGGATAAGGAAAGCGTGCTAAAAGTTGAGCAAGGATTAGCACGAAGGTTGTCACGCATGTGGTGGTATTGTTGGACCCCACCAAGGACACATGGTATATGATGGAATCATAGCGCATCATATGAAACTACCCTTAAAAATACCTTTCAACAACATGCATACCATTGATGGTATTTTGAGCTAAGCACCTTTGAGATTTGCGCTTGGTCAAGAGGTTAAGGACACATGAAGGAAAGGGAATCAACGCATAAGATTTTAGCCTGTAGACATAAGATATGGTGCAATGTTAAGGAAATAATGTCGAGGAGCTTGGGGATTGTGTGAAAATGGAAATAATCCCTTGGACATGGCAAATGGTCACATCAGAAGCTAAAGGTTGGCTCCCGAGGGATGACAAGAAAACCTCGATCCATAGACATGATTACAGGAGTTATTTGATCCTATTAAGAATTATAGGATAATATCAGAGTGAATAATTCAATCCAAGAATGATCCTATCAATCCTTGGGAACCCCTTTGAGGGTTTAATGCACAACGAATTGATTATAGTTGCCTAATTGTGGAATATGACCGGGAGGTCGCCATCACTGCGCACATGAAATTCGATCAATTTCCAAGCCCGAATTTGTCCAATTTGAGATTCAATTTGGGATTTCTAATGCATGGGCTTGATTATGTCAAATACCTATGAAATTCCCTTTCATTTCATCGCAACATTTTTTCAAACAATTCGCAAACAAAATACTCCTGACATTTCGTCATACAGTTTTCTTACAAAATCTTAATTTACACTTTTGCATTCTGCTAAATGGCCCATGTAGACCCAGTGTTGAAGAATGGAGCTCTGATACCACATTGTAACATCCCTAGCTACCTATTGTTCCATTCCATTTAAAATTTACGCTCTTTGATACTGATATAATTCATAAAAATGCTTTGCAGTTGCACAGATTTATACCAAATAATAAGAGAAAAGTACATGCAGTTCACACACGAGAAACCCATGAAATTAATTACATAAATAAAACAAAACATAGGAATTTAACACAAATTGATGCTTATCTTTATAAAAATAACACCAACTGCATGAAGACCTTCCACGTTCCTCCCAAACTTAGACACGTTGTTAATGAACTATGAGCAAACATCCCCCCTGAGTTGGGGCTCAAAATCCACCTGGGTAAGGGAATATAACCTGGACTAAGGTCTCATGAACAACACAATATCAAACTTAGGTGCCAAATCAAACTAACAGCCTACAGTTCCTCATTCCCCACATGCTTGTCCCACCCTAGGAAGTGTTCCCCTTCTTTGCTCAACAAGAATTATTTGATCCTATGTCTATAGTTCCTCATTCCCCACATGCTTGTCCAAACAAGAATTATTTGATCCTATATCTACAGTTTGGCACCTTGGGAAAATCAATTCCCAACAATTCTCTCACCTAGAGAGAATGCTCATGGGCTTGACAACCCGCCTATTCAATCTTATGGGCCTGACAACCCGCTTCTTCAATCCATCTCCCAATCTAACCAGGTACATGTATAAGTTTCGGTTACAGTCTTGTACAATAGGGTACGAATCACCGCTACATGAGTGAAGGCATGATCATGATAGAATCCCCCTGGAAATGAACTAAGCCCAAACTATATGTATGCATGTTCCCATCTTGAAACTTGTCAAGTTGGGAACTATATTGGGCCCACTTGTACCCCCTCCTTATAACTCGCCATAAAATAAATATCCTTGCATTGTACTTTAAGAAATATTAAAGGAATATTAATATAATATTCCTCAAGGCGTAATCCCCCTAGCTTAGCCCCCTTTCCCTACTTAGCGGAGTTTAGCCCCCCATACTCTTTTACATGGTTGTTATGAATCAATGATGTGTTTTCATTAATATTTGCATGTGATTACATATTACAATGATGGATCATTATCCATTTAGCATCTGGCCCCCATCCTAATAATCACATAGGCACCCTGGCCCAAAATATCCTAGCTCACCAGCCTATATGTTCATTTACATTTATATGTACAATTGGGGTTCGACCTAGGGGTATTACAATTGGATCCCCACACCTTCTACCCTAATTTGTCCCAAACCATTTATTAATAAGGGAATATTCCTACCATGCCATGGGGATAGTCGTCACTTCATTACTTTTGAGTAGCAATAAAAATATTTGGCTTGTATTTCCAATCCACATAGGGAACTACATCATCTCCAATGGCCCTCATGTAAGGAAAGAGGAAAATTCCTTACATGATGTGTTCCTATGTCTAGGATAGAATAAGGTCCATAACCCTCATGAGATTATGGTCATCCACATCAATTTTGTTAGTCTCACTCACTCTAACATCCATGTGGTTGATTTTGAAGAAGACAAGTTTAAATGAATCCTTGCTTATGAAGAGGTTCTACAAAAGTTTCTCGATGATGCCGCCAAATAGGAACATGAAGATGAACAAGAGGAAATGAAAAGGGTAAA
Source organism: Picea abies (assembly GCA_900067695.1). Lineage (NCBI taxonomy): Eukaryota > Viridiplantae > Streptophyta > Pinopsida > Pinales > Pinaceae > Picea > Picea abies. Next base: position 22,928 of record CBVK0100043046.1, on the reverse strand, counting down.
AATTTAATAGCTTAATAGATTGATACAACAATAACAAGACAAGGATGACCTTAAGGAGAAGGAAAAGGCCAAGAAAGAAGAAAAGTTAGAACATAAGAGACTCCAAGATGAAGAGGAATACCAAAAAAGGAAAGATGAAGAGGAAAGAATCAAAAGAGAAAATTAACTTAAAGCGAAAGAGTCTACCCTCCAAAAGAATAAAATTGAATAAGCAGGGGCTAAGATATTGGTCAAGGAGGCTAAGGATAAGATATTGGTTGATGAGATAGAGGATAAATGAACAATAGATGAGGCTGAGACTCAAAGGAAGGCATAAGCACTATTGAAACAACAACAATTTAGCAAGACTCGGAGCACCCCATTGACGCCCAATTTGGGTATTGCAAATGTTCCACCTGAGGACTTCACCCCCCTCAATACCATTATGGGGGATTCCTCTCTCTCGTCACAATATTTTAATTTCAAAGGAATGGTACTATCCGTCAGAGACTATTACTATGATGATAAGACAAAAAGTATCGAGAAGAGATCAAATAAAAGAAAAAGAGGAGAAGCCAACAAATCTAGGTCTTTTTTAGGGAAAGTAGTGGAGTGGAAGGTTGAGCCTAACCCAGAAGAAAATGTTATTGAGGCGACTTATTATTTCCATTCTTTCATAGGACTAAATTCCTCATCAATCCTTGAAGTGACCAATTCCTTAAGCATGGAAAAGACCAGGATCACATAGTTGGAAACTGAATTGAAGAATGTGAAATATGACCTCACTTCAGATTTCGAGAAAACCATGAAAGTGGTTGATATTCTAAACACAGAACAACTAAAAAAATATATGCAACCGAAAAAAGATGGAATGAATGCTAAGTTTGAGAAAAGGACATAGACCCAACAACTTACTGTTGGCAGCCAATTCACATTTTTCATTGTCTCATAAGCTGCCTACACCAATGTTTCACGAACATTGATTTTTCGTCGCAAAATTCAAATGAAACGATGAATTTATTCTTTGCGCCTTTTCGCACGTTTGTCTTCGCTAAGTCTTCACAATTGTAAGCATGGAAATTTCTCCTTTTGAGGTCACTTTTCGATCACTATCTGAACTGCCGATATCTTTTGTGTCATCATGCTTATTGCGCCTATCTTTTTCTTGATTTTTACATGATCCGCAATGTCCTTTGTTTGGTTTTCATACTGCGATGGATTATATAACTCAATTTTATTAAAGACATTTAGCCTTTGATTTCGCATTTTTATGATTTGCCTGAATTGCATTGGGGTCTTGATTTATCTTTATTGTCGATCCTTATCATAGCTCCTGGCATATCAATTTTATATAATTTCGATCTGACGCCTTGGTTAAACGTTTGATTAATGCATTGGCAAATACATGATTTTGGGGTTTTGATTTGCATAGCATAGTGTTGGCGTGGATTGGTATTCACCTTTGATTTCATTGCTAGTGCACATGGTTTAATGGTTGAAGTATGCTTTGATGGGTATAACAGCTATGTAGAACTCTCAATTATATAGTTGATATGATAATGCATGCCAGAGATAACCTCCAACCCCCTCACACACTTTGCATTGATGCTTGCCTCCTTACCAGAGTTATCTTTGTTGATTTTCGAGAAAACCTCTAAACCTACTCTGTGCAAACCCTTGTCCCTTGGCCCAGCTCTCAGTGTGTTATCTCTTGGCTGCCGAAGGGAGAATTAAACCCCCAAGGTGTTCAGAGTTAATTGTGGTTTCATCTTGCCAGAGAAGTTTGCCCCGAATTTGCTCCCAGAGTTACGTTTTTGCGTGAGCGATTCTGGGCAAACGGTGTTGAATCAGATCAAACGGTTGAAAACCCAGAACCGTTTTTAGCCCCTTTACCCTCAATGCGGACGATTTCCGCAGAAATTGAGCGGATACAGAGATCTAGCTCTCGTTTTCCAGGTCAATTTTTCAGTAGCAAATACATGCGTTTTGAGTTTGTGAGCATTTGCCAGAGTGCTCATCACTTCTCCAGACCTGTGTTTCAAATCCCTTCTGCCTGTCCAACCTTGTGCTTCAAATTTTTTATTGAAACCCTTGATCAATCATCACACAGGTATGGGAAATTTGATATCATTTCATTTTGTAAATGATCAAATTTGGATTCGTTTTGAATAGTTCTGTGTCCAGCATTGATTTGCTCTGCATTCTATATATGGACTGGCCTCGAATAGAAACACATTTAATTCGATTTATGATTTGATTTGTTCCTATATTTGACTTAATCATGATTCGATTTGATTGTTATCCAATTATGATTACAATGGCTGTTGATGGGTATGATTATTATTGTTGGTCATGTCTGTTAACTGTTTAATTCTCAGCAAGGATGAGGATTCGCCCATGAAGGCCACTGATTTTGGCCTTTCAGTCTTCTACAAACCGGGTGGTGTATTCAAAGACATTGTGGGCAGTGCATATTATGTGACTCCTGAAGTATTACGGAGACATTATGGGCATGAAGGGCAGCAAGTGCCTGACAAGTATGGATCTATTTCAGAACAGTTTGGAGGAAGCAGAGGAAATAATAGTGATGGTTATAGAGAACAGTTGCAACCAGTTCAAGTTACGTTGAAAATCTGGATATAAGCAATGCCGAAAATTTATCTTCAATCTCAAAAGGCTTGGAGGGTGAGAAGTACCAAAGAAACAGAGGTGCTTCCCTTTATGGATGAAGTCCAATTTCCAGCGGATGATTATAGTTCTAAAGATTTTTCTCTTCATCAAAATGACTGTAAATAATGCAATTGTTAATGATGATTATGACAACATTGGAGTTACTGATTATATAGTAGCAAAGAAAGGGAGGTTCAATCTCTTTCCAGGATACAAGCTGCTGTGCGTTTAGAGGCAAATCAATACAAGAGATTGGCTAAAGAAAAACTCTTACATGTGGACAAGATAGGACCTCAAGTAACTCTCATGAGATTCAAACGGGAAATTACTCTGTTTTCAGAAACATGAATAAAGAACCTACAAAAGATATCCAAGAAGAATCTGCTAAGCTACCAGCTGGATCATCATTGGAATTTCATTCAAGTCACAAAAGTGAAATGAAAGGAGGACACAATGCTGTCTCAGGAACCTTTTGGGGATGGATCTGTCTTTGAAATCACTGTGAATGATTATACACAGCAATTTGCCAATTCTGAGAATGATATTGATAAATACATATGCAAGAAAAGCATGAAATGATGGGGCAATGTTTGGAGACAGTTGCTGCGTAAAAAAGCTCTGTTTTGTGGGTCTGTTAGTCATGCACAGTTAAAGAAGCCAGTGCCAATTGCTTGCATCAAAGATAAGCATACTGAAGCAAAGAGACATGGTGAAGAAAAGCTATCACTGAAAAGCTGAAGTTGCTTTACTTCCCCACATTAAATTCTAGATAAATTTTGCATTTATTTCAAAGATTTATTTGATATTTTGTTTGATTGAATTTGATTAAATTAAGATTCTGTTTGCTTTAATTTAGCATGACAGTTTTGGTTTGTTGTGAATTAAATGACTTGCTCTCTTTTAATTAGAAATTAAATCTTTGCTTTTATGGTTTAAATGATTTGATTTCTTTTTAATTAGTAAATCAAATATTTGTTTTAGTATATTTTTGTTAAGTTTTATTTAGTTTAAAACTGCCATGTTCTTAACTCAGAACAGCTACAGAATCAGCTGATTCTGTAGCTAGTCTACAGGAGCAGATTTTTAGCCATTTCATTAATAAAATATCTTTTTAACTTATTGTTTTTTGTCCATTTTCAAGTCAATTCGAATTTGGAATTGAATGAGGAGCATGTGGAAGATATGTCAAGGATTTCAGTTGCTTTTTAGATGCTTAGTTTAAGGGATTTTGGGATATTTTCCCAAATTATGTAAACAGTTTACTATTTCTCACAAGGAGGTTTTGCCTTGAGAAAACTTATTTAAACTCATGATTTTGTAATCAAAAGAGACTCAGTTTTTGGGGAGAACAAGGATATGTGAGCTTAATGCAAACTGGAGCAGAATTAATGCATTGTTATGGCCTTTGCTTCTCAATACATTGACACTTTGTTCTAAGTTTTGTATATCATCTTGTGTCTGGTTTAGTATCACCTTGTTGTCTAAATTAAATTCAAATGATATAATCTCTCATTATTATGCATTCCTTGTTACTTCCTATTTGATAAAAGACATAATAGTTTAAGGATTCAGTTTATAAATGATAGCCTTGTCTTCTTTATGAATTGGATTATCATATATGAATTTGCTGTATTGTAGGCTTCCCTCTTACATAAATTCATAATCTGAAAACTGTTATGATTCTTTTTATGTCTTGTTTGTCCTGTAACTCACTTCAGGAAGCATTATAGCTGATCCCTTGCGAGAAGCTTGAGAGCTAAATGGTGTGAACTTCTTCCTCCAACCCGCTTACGAAGTCATCTTACACAGGACAAACTTGGAGCATATCCAGGTTAATTAGATAGATATTTATCGTTTAATTAATTAGTAGTTTAGTTAGATTTAGATCAGATTATTTAATTGCAGTTAGTTTCCTTTCTGTTTTATAAAATATAAAAAGACAAAAATAGATCTTGGGCTGTCTTGGGGCAGCGAACACATGATTTTTGCAGGTTTTAACCAAATCTGTAACTTGTCTATATTGTACATTTGTGAATAAAGAATGATTGCTGCTGACAATTAGGTAGTTGATTTGAGTTATTATGATCATAGTTAGTAGTTTGTAGATAGTAATTTGTAGTTAGAATAGTGTAGTTAGTTTTAGTTAGTTTTATTAGTTTCTAGTTTCCTTAGTTTAGATCATTTAACTTAGATCAACCTTCTCTTTGGTTTCCTTACGAGACCTTAGGGCGGCCAACGGAGCCGTTAAACTCGTCAGGGTGGTCCATACCAAACGGCTTGGGTTATTTAGACAACCCCGGACCGGTTCCACTCTCCCAGTTGACGGACGGTCATTTTCGCCCGCCAACACTTACCCATGACATAGAATTGGAATTGGAAAGACAAAATCTCAAAATATCCCTAGACGAGAACAAGACATCAACATTCACTATGGAAATCATCAAGGCCCAAGCATTAGATCTAAGTGAGAAACTTGTAGTAGAGCAGAAATAATTCCTCAGTCTGCTCAGTAACATACAAGCTGGTAGAGATCATCAACTCAGGCTGCACGACAGGTTAATAGAAATTCAGGGACAATATCAAGAGGCAAATGAGGCCCTTGATAAAATGTTTAATTGGAAAGAAATGCATAAATTCCCCCCTACTACATTGGAAATATATTCTCTTGAAGAAAGGCTCAGATATCAGGTTTTCTTCGACACCTAGAAACCCTTCTTGAAGAATGTATAGGTTATCCAAAAGGAAACAACTAATGCCTGCATAAAAATATGGAATAACTCAAAAGATCTCATGAAGGAATTTGAAATACAACCAATCCTGTCCATCGATGAAGTAACACTTTCCACTACAACAATTACTAAGGTGGAAGAGCGCAAGAAAATTATCCAAGTAAGCATTCAAATCTTAACTCATATTGGAAAAGAATCCTTGGAGGAACACTTGTTAAGACCTTCCCAGCTCATCATCAAGATCCAACAAATTGTTAAAATCACAAAGGAGTTGAAACAAGAGGTGTCTGCTAAATTCTGTAGTGGCGAATTAATCATTGAAATATAACAATCTATCAAACCAGGACATAATGAAAGACTATTCCCTCTGGGAAGAGTATCAAAACCATATGCAGGATGAGAATAGCTCGTGATGATGAACTTTGTGTAACTGCCATAGATGCCTCATTTCTCTACTTTTGTAATCTTGTTTTCATATTATTTGTGTGAATATTCATTTTGGTAAAATGATCGAGTACTCATAATTGAAGCATCAAAATGTAAACAGTCCCTCCATGTTATAAAAAAAGAGGATTTCCCATGTGAAAGGGCTTTTGGGTTTTCAGAGGTAGTTGAACAATATTTTTACTACAAGTTAATTTGAACTAGAGACATTTTCAAAGATTGTGGTGTTAATGTATATGAATGAGACTAAATGTTTATGCATGTTTATTTATGTGGAGTATGAATGTTGTTTTATGAATTATTTCTAAATTAATTTTTATATGTTCACAGTTTCCATGATTTTCACTTTGAGTACAGCGACAATGTGATTCAGTTAGCTAATCAATTATTTGTTTCTAACTGGTTATGTTTTAAAGCTTCCATGTTTCTTTTTTATATGAATTACTTATATACAAGTAATACAAATACTTTATTGTACTCATATTTTAGTTTTCTCTTGATCAGGATCAGTTAACATAGAGTAGAATAGAAATGCATCTTAGCATTGTAATTAATCATCTTAATTTAGAAGTAGTTCTTTAGAATTTTAATTCATATGAGAAGCTTTGGTTCTCATATTCATATTTAGTTAGCATGTTAGTTAGATTGGTAACCAGGCTAAAATATGGTCGGAAACGCTATCCCAAATGAGAGTGGGTATAATTGGGACCTACCATTGAGTTTTCTCCCTCATTTTCTTGACATACGATTTGGACTTGTCAACATAAATGGTGCTAGAAGGATGGCCTGAGAACTGAATGACTACAAATAAAAATACAAGCCCTTCATGTTCTATTCCACAAGTTATCACTTCCTTAGCCAATGATTCCCATACACCTCACCCCGAGTATGCTACACTTCCCTCTTCATATGTTGTGAATACACCCACTCATGTATTACTTAATGAATTTCCACTTGCCTTGAGTCCTCTTTCTCTTCACCTCAACCCCACATATTATCCCTCCCATAGGTTAACACCATTCTAAGATAGTCCCAGGAACATGTAAAATACGCCTTAACTAGACAATTGAGCACACAAATTGGACAGATTCCCATTGAATATTCACTACCTCAGGTACAGGAAGGTCCTTGCAGTGAGGATCTCTTCTTCTTTGATCCTTATGTGTATCAAGAAAATCCCTCTATGGGAACCCTCAGATATCATGTACCTCAAGACACATTAGGCTTTGAAGAGACCTTTTATTTGGACCTTTAAAATTACATACTAGATGGTGGCACTAGGGCCAAACCTCCTCTCCTATTGAAACCCCACCTTATCCACCAAGGATCGAGTCAGAACAAGACTATGAGAAAGAAGATGAACATGAAAGTGAACCTGAAAACAACCCACTTTAGATAATTTTGTAACAACCTCCAAACATGGCTTGGGATAATGCTAATCAAAACCCCCCTCCCTATCAACCTTGGTTGGCTCCTCATGTAGTACCAGGAATTTTGAATTCCATGCCTAGAAATGCTAAGAAATTTCTTCCCAAATTTGACTCTGACAAAAAATACTCAGTAGAGGATCACGTTAAAAAATTCTCACTTTCAATAAGACTCCAAAGCAGCAGGCACGAATATGTCTCCTGTCAATTATTCCCACTCACATTTGAGAACAGAGCCTCTACATGGTTCTTCTTTTTAGAAGAAGCATATATCCCTGATTGGAGAAATTTCAAAACTATCTTTCGTAGGAAGTTTGGAGAAAACAACACATCGATAACTCTTGTCCTAGAACTGTCAAGAGTTAAAATGGATTATAAAGAAATAGTGAATGATTGTAATCAATGCTTCCTTACTCTTCTAAGAAGTATCCCTCGAACCTCCAAACCTATCGAAGACGTTTCCATAGAATTTTATACCTCTAGCCTACCAATGTCCATGGAAATGTTTGTCAAGAATAATGAAAAATCCACCCTTGAAGAAGCCTTCTAGGAAGCCCTTAAAGTTGAAAAGAACATGATGAGTTTAAAAGGAAATCATGGAGAAGAATCATCCAAAGACAAAGGTAAAATTAAAGAAACTATGTCCAAACCCACATAAGAAAAGAAGAATTCTGACTCCATGGACATGGAGGTTCTTCAGAGGATTGTTAAGAAAAAATCCAACGAGATGATAGATTTGAAGAATAATGGCATAGAAGGATCTTCTAGCCAGAAAAAATTCTTCAGGTCCCTCCTAATAAAGATAAAAAAACATCACCAACTAATAAAACCAATCCTTCCCAAGAAGATGGAATTAACATGAAATATATTATCCAATATATGCAAACTTGGGAAACTGAGAATATGACTGAAGCCAAGGAAGAAGAAAAAGAAAATCAAGAACAACAAGAACCCCAAGAGTCCCAAGAAACCAAAGAACACCAACTTAATTCTTTATGGGATATCGCTTATTGCAGGGAGGAAGAAGAAACAAAGGAAGTACACATGTCCCAAAACACTATAACTACCAGAAGTGCTAACAAGAAGAGCTCGGATGACACCCCAAGTACTGATAATCCCCCTACTCCTACCATGTCTAATACCAAGCATGTAGCTTCTCCAGCCAACACCACCCCCAATCCTCACAAAACCACACCCTCCAACCACAAGTCATCTTACCAAGCATCCATAATTAATACTTCATCCATGCCTATGGCCAGTTTGGAATATGATTTCTTAGAAGATCTCAAGAAAACTAAAGCCAACATTTCCTTGTTCGAGCTTATGAAAATCCCACAAATTCAAGAAAAATTTATTAAAAATATGCAAGGGAAAACTTCTATTGGCACTAAGGAAATTAATGTTGGGGCCAAAAGGGGAACGACCAAAACTAGCTCTCTTGTCAACAATATTCCATATAAGAGTTAGGTGGTTATGAATGCCTCCCTAACCAGACAGAGGTCAAGATCTACTACCCCACCATTCCTCATGACTTTTGAAATATTCAATAGGAATGTTCATAATTGTATGGTAGACTCAAGAGCTTCATCTAATTTCATGCCTCTCAAAGTCTATGAAAATCTTAATGTAAAACCTAAGCCATCTGACATTCATATTATTCAATTAGATAGAACTTGGGTCAAAGGTATTGGGGTATTAAAAAAAAAATGATTAGGATGTCTACTAATCCTAAAGTTAATCAAACTATTGATATAAATATAGTGGACATACCTAATAATTATGGCACGAGTTTAAGTAGGAATTGGTCTTCTATGTTAAATGGTTATTTTTCTATTGACTAGTCTCATATGTGGTTTCCTTACAATGGTAAAATGAATCAGATCTGAATTGACAGAGAAAGATATATGAAACATGTATTTACTGACCTGAATGACCCAATGAACTAGTAATGTTTAACAACTCCATATTGGGTAATTACTCATATGAGACATTTTTTGGGGAATTTCACATCTGAAACATCATCCTTTGTGGAATCTAACACATAATTTGAAATCCTTCATTTCACTCAGAATGTTAAGCACAACTGTAATATAATAGATCAAACTGACATTTCTTCCAATGTACAGTCTAACATGATTTCCGAAGATAGATTAGAACTGATCATTAACTCTACTAACCCCACTAACCCAAACAAAATTGAAAATTTGAAATCAACTGTTGAAACAAAGAAGGGGGATCCTAACATGTGGACACTATTTTTTGATGGATCCAAATATTTGGAAGGTCCAGCTGTTGGATGCATACCAAAAGATATGAAAGGGAGGACAAATTTGATCGCATGTATACTAGAATTACCATGCACCAACAATATTGTTGAATATGAAGCTTTATTACAAGGATTAAGAAAGGCAATAGATTTGAAAGATGAGAAAATTAAGGTATTTGGTGATTCTGAAATTGTCATAAGATAGGTAAGGAACACCATCCATTGTATTTCAATTCATTTGAAACATTATCAGTTAGAGATATGGGAACTAATCAAGACTTTTGTGTCATTTAATATTATCTCTATTCCAAGTTCATTGAACTGTGATGTTTATTTACTTGTGAATAATGCATCCAGATCAATACCTTTGGATGGATTGATGTCTGACACTTTCTATGTTGAACTTTTGTATAGGCCTTTAGTCCCTAACAACCTCACTAGTTGGAGAGTCTTTGATGATGACCAAAAACTTATAAACTTCTTACACCTCAAATATACTTTCAAAGAATCTATCATAGATGAAGGGCAACATTATCTAATGTCTAATTTGAAAAATTTTGATCAAGCTCAATAGAGAAACCCATCAAGTTAGATAAATAGTATCCCCATAAATGTAGTAAGGTTGGAGAAACTTTATGATCTCCAAGATAAATTCAAGAAATTCATCAACTGCAATACTAACAGCTCATCAATGTAGTTTGAAATGATAAACTTAGGAAAAACTACCACTCCTCAAAACATTAATTTGTGGAAGAACTGCTCTCCTGAAGAAAAACAATCCTACATCAAATTGTTTAAGGAATACAAAGACGTCCTTTCCTGGACCTATAAATAGCTCAAGACGTACGACACTAGGATCATACAACAAATCATTCCCATGAAGCCTCAAACAAAACCATTTCAACAGAAGATGAGGAAGATGCACCCCAGTCTTGAGCCTCAAGTTAAAGAAGAACTAAATAAATTGTTAGTTGCCAAGATTATATTCCCAGTCAGGCACACCCAATGGATCTCCAATTTAGTACTAGTGAAAAAAAAGAATGGAGATATCAGGATTTGTATAGACTTCGGGAACTTGAACAGAGCATTGGAGAAATATAATTACCCAGTTCCTCCTATGGAAAAAAATTTGCAATGTATATCTAGATCTGAAATGATCTCCCTTTTAGATGGCTTTTCTGACTATAACCAAGTCCTGGTTTCCCATGAAGATCAACAAAAAAATGCTTTCAGGATTAAATGGAGAACATACATTTACAGGAAGATTCCATTCAGTCTAATCATGGACATAGCCTTAAGATGTCTAATTGGAGAATGTGTTTTGTTGTATCTTGACGATGTTACTATATTTTAAAGGGATAGAAAAGACTACATAACCTATCTAAGGAAAGTATTCAATAGATGCATAAGATGTGATGTTTCTCTCAATCCTAAAAAATATGTTTTTGTAGTTGATGAGGGCAAGTTGTTAGGGTTTATAGTATCCAAGAATGGTATGAAAATTGAACCCAAAATGACTGAAACTATTGACAATATTCCTGCCCCCAACAACAAAAAACCCATGCAATCCTTCTTGGGGAAAATAAATTTTGTGAGAAGATTTGTCCCTAGATTTGTAGAAACAGTGAAACCCCTGCAAGACATGATAAAGAAAAATAAAAAATTCAAATGGGGGTCTAAGCGAAAGGAATATTTTGATAAAAGTAAAGAATAAATAGTGCAAGATACTACTCTTTTAAGCCCATATTTCAATCGAGAGTTCATTCTCTATAATTTTGCATCGAACATTGCATTTACAGAAGTTATAACACAAAAGAACCACCAAGGTGTATAATTCCCCATGGATTTTATGATATCTGTCTTGCAAGGATAAGAATTAAACTACCCTAAAGTTGACAAGAAATCCTACATTTTATTCAAAGTTGTAAAACACTTTAGGACGTTCTTTCTCAAATCAAAGACAAAGGTGATTATCCCTTATCCCACTGTCAAGAATATCTTGGTACAAAAGAAATTGGGAGAAAAAAGAGTTGATTGGATAACAAATTTGCAAGAATATGACCTAGAGATTAATCCTTCAAAGATTGTAAAAGGTCAAGGATTATGTAAATTGATTGTTGAGTCAACGAGCGATGAGGTACAAGAAGATGCACTATATCAAGATCAAGAACTTTTTGAAAAATGAATTTTCTAAATCCATGTTAACTCTGACCAATGGTTTTATGAAATGAAATATTATTTGACACACAAGTCATCCCCTGATTATTTATACCCCAATAAGAAGAGATCCCTTAGACTCAAAGTTGCTTAGTATCAGCACATCCAGGGAATGTTATGCAGAAAAAATTATGATGGTGTTTTTCTGCGATGTCTTGAGAAAAGGGATGCTAAAAGGTATTATCTAAGCTTCATGATGGAACAACTAGTGGACACTTTGGTGGAGATACCACTGATCACAAAGTCATTAGATATGGATATTACTGGCCCACCTTCTTCAAATATTATCATGCATATGCAAGGAAGTGTCGAGAATGCCATAAGTTAGTTGGGCAAGAAAATAAATTTGTGTTCCCCTGCAACCTGTAATTATTGAATGTGTTGGACACACCTACCACACTTAGAGAGGGGGTGAATGAGTGTGGGGCTCTTTTTTCCAAAATCTTCCCTCTTTAAAAAAACTCCTTAGTTAACATTCAACATTTATTCATTACCCATTGTTGTCATTTATAACCAGTTAGATGAGAACATATATCAACAATATATTATCATCAAGTCATCACTACAAGGAACACAAATAACATAAGATATATGTACAATTTTTCTTTTTATTATGGACAACAATCTAGGGTTTATCAACAACAATTGAATAGAGTACAACTTACAAGAGCACCAGCACTATAATGCAAGACTCAACTTACACCCTCAACACCAACTGAGATGAGGTAAAATCCTCAATAGATATCAATTTTTCAATAGGTACGCAACCTGTCAGTAGTGTAGCCAACATGTGCACACGCCCTGGCTCACTACAGCCCGCGTATGCACGCAACCAGTGTATACAACAACCTATGTATACCTTCTGAGTTGTTAGGGTTTGTCCTTCAATATCGACTCAGACTCTCTGCAATCAATATATCATGCTCTTCTATCTCTGACTCTCCAATATGACAACCAACCAATCACAACACATCCAAGCTCTCCAATAACTTCTTCATGCTCCACAACAAATCAATATGAATGTTATCTCAATCATGTATAAACAACTAGTATACCATAGAAATCATGTCACCACTGAATCACAAGAGTACTGATCACTCCATCAACCAAATCATCCAAACTAAACCATATCATAGAATCCATACCAAGAATTCCCTAAGCATTCACAACACATAAAACAATAGTATCCATCAAGACAATAATGTAACCATACTAGTGTCTCAGTGATATATCTAAGCCCATAGAATGCAGAACTGGAACCTGCCTCATCATCCAAGAGCTTGGCAGGAGTTCAAACACAAATCTCCATGATTTTATCCACTATATTATACCTGTACACAAACATATTGTGTACATACTCACCCTATACACAACCAACCTATGTATACCTTCAATTTATATGCACCCTATAAACAGACAACCCGCGTATGCATCAGAAAATAGGGTTTTCTGTGAATCCAAGAATTTTCCCATCAAGATCTCCAAAATTACCGAAACTTTGATGCATCGATGAGATCCTCCTCTCGCTCTCTTCCTCAAAATATATCTTCAATCATTCTCAAGAGATCCACACCAATAATATGCTCTCACAAGAATCTCTCCATCAATACTCCAAAAGATATTCACAAGAGGCTCTCCATTGATCCACAAAAAGGATTATCTACAAGAGACCATAGCTATCTTATTTATACTTTCATCCTCTAGGTCACTTAATGCATTTATAGGTTAACCTATTTTCCTTATTTTAGGGTTAACCACTTTCCATAAATAGAAAGTTCTCCAATTTAAATATTCCTTCTTGATTTTGTCACTTCTCTTTATTATTTAAATAATCCACATTGACTTTGTCACTTTTAATTTATCATTTAAATAATGATTTCTTCTTTTAGGTCACTTTGACTTCTTTGACCTTGTGGGCTTCACGCCAACATATGGGGGTCCTCCAACTTCGTAAAGCCATAACTCTCAAACCGTGAGGAGTTATGTGACATTCCACATACCACCGGAAATGGAATGACAAGCACTATCCATCTAGGGTAGTTTCACCAACAACTTCATTGGTTTTCATCTTATTATTCCATATACAAGCATGGGTCCTCCAACCATTCTTCTATGATAACTCAATCCGCAAAGCATCATCCCATGAGGGCTTTCACCATAAGGGGACCACTTTGGAGTTCATCCATTTGTGCACCTTATCAATCATTATAAGACAATAATGATTCATCTTTTCATCAATTCACCACTACATCATATACATCATATCAATGATCTATCTTTATCAATTGGTTTCCACTTTGACATCTATCATCCTCATCAAGGACAATCATCAATCAATCAATTACTTGACATCAATCAATCAAACCATTTTCATAAATGACACATGATCCAACAATCTCCCAAATAATCAAACCATTGGCATCAATGACAACATGATCCAACAATCTCCCGCTTTGGCATTGATGGAAATACCAACATTGATGTCAACACCAATTACCAACTATTGATGTCAACATGTAGATAAGGAATGTTCTACACTAATAGTCAATGTGACTATCTCTCCACATCAATATCTCCACATCAATATCTCCCCATCTATCAATAGACATCAATCACATCAATGTGATTATCTCTCCCCCATTGACATCAATGGAAAAGGGCCATTCTCTTCTTTGGGTTGCTCCCCATGTCTGAGTGCCTTTGATATTCCTCTAAATAATGTATCCCCTTTTGAACAAGGGATATCATTCTGATGTAATTCTGAAAACACATCAAACATACTCCCCCTGTGACCATCGCTCCTCATGGAATTATGCTTCTGTGCTCTTTCTTCAAATATAGGGCTCTTTTCTAGGTATGCATTTGATAAATATCTCTTCCTAGAATCATGGGAAGAAGAATGAATCCCCATATATTGTTTGCAAGATGAACAATATGCTACCATATGACGATCCATGGACCTATTCATGCATCAAACTTGTTCCATACCATGCATCATGAATGTCAACAATAAAAATAAAGAATCATGAACAATATATGTACCAAAATGTGCCCACAATGCACAACACCCATGTACATCAACCATGTGCAAAAAGATATCATCCATGGAATGTATCAACCACATGCCTCTATCAATATGACAACATGTGCATATATCGATATGCCAACCAAGTGCATCCACCAATATGCCAACCATGTGCATATACCAATATGACAAACATGAGTGTACCAACATGCATCATTACTTGCACCAAGAAAGCATATCAACCATGCATTAACAATATATGACTCCCCAATGATGTAAAACACGACTATCAACTCAAATCACCAGCTACATGTCTCAATATGTATCCCAACCACATGAAAAATGCATGCACCATGATATCTAACATATGCTTCCAATAATATGTTGTAATATATATAAATGAAACTTCAAAATGTACCATCCATGTACCCCAACATTTTATTTTGTATAATCCAATAGATGAGCATTTGATCGGCATCAATCCATACTCATGGGTTAGTGCCATGTACCCAAGATATATTTTACATCCTCGTGTTACATGATCTAACATAGGACCATGAAAACGTCCAACAAATAGTCTTAGAACCTGCAATAAACAATGTTAGACCCTACAATATAGAGTTATATCATCACATCATGTGCATTTCCTTTTTCCCAAGGATTTACCACATATACGCGACCCTCTGCACAACAGAGCACATATGTACGTGACCTATTCAAGGTCAGCTAGTGTATGTACGCGACTGTCACCACGGTCACCTGCGTATGCCTCAGTAGATGACACTTTTGAACTTCCCTTCAGTCTTCCATTATGATCTAGCTTCTCTTTTGTCTTCACCCACTTCTATAGATGACCTTTCTCCTCAGAGCTCGAACTTTGAGCATCCATATTTACAAATATGTATCCCTTTCTTACTTCATTCCTTCTTCTAGCCATGCTATGTGAAGTCCTCATCATGGAATTTATTCTTGTGTTCCATCACTCTTGGGATTTGTGGCCAAATCCTCTACAGCTGTAGCATCTCATGATGTTACATTGAACAACAATATGTCCTACTTGATCACATCTCCAACACGTTGTGGTGTTATATAATCTTCCATTATATCTCCTTTCATAAGACCTACGCTCAAAAGCTTTGTGACCATATCCATTACATGAATAACAATGCCCATGAAAAATACTTTCATACCTTTGCCTTGGTGTCCCAAGAATAGCTTCTTGATGTCTTCCTTGCTTTTTTATTTTGAAATTTTCTTTGCCTTGTGTAGATGGTGGCTTTGAAACATTGTCTTACTTCTTTGATGTACTTACCTCATGCTTCTTTGAGGTGATTGCTTCAACATGTGTATCTTCTCCTTTGTATCCAAGACCTGATTTATCACATGATGACCTTTGACTTTCCAAGATCTCATCCAAGATTCGTGAGCTATTCAAGATTTTTTTTTAATTTTCCACCTTCTTTCTAAGGTCAAAAATTTCAGCTTCTATCTTACAAAATGAATCTTCGTTTTAATTTATTTGAATCTTCAATAGTTCCTCTATTATTTTGGCTTCTTCAATTTGGGTCTTGAGATGAACAATGGTTTCAAAATTTTTGCTAATCTCATCATTTATATTTATATCTTCTTTTCCATCCTTTAGTCTTGTGCTTCCTTTTCTTCTAATTGAGTCTTATTTTTCTCTTCTTGTTCCTTGATCATTTCTTTTAGCTTCAAGATGTGCCTTAGATTCCTCCTAAGAAACTTCTTAGTTTTATCCAAACGATAGTTATAGTCTATATAATAATGATCACTTTTGTATCTATATAAACCCTCTTCAACTTCTTTTTGAAGTTTTAATAGATTTCCTTCTATTCTTTTTATGGGATAATTACCATCAAACTTTACACAAACTGTTTCTAGATCTACTTCTTCACTTGTACAAAAAAAATCATCATCATCATTGCAATCAAAGGTTTTTGAGGGTTCTTTACCTTCATTTGAAATATCTTCATGATCTTCCTTTTTGCCAACATCAACACATAATTCATTGTCTTCATTTGAAATGCCTTCAAAATCTTCCTTTGTGCTATCATCACTTGATTCTTTATCTTCACTTGAAATGTTCTCAAGATCACATTTAGAAATAATACAATCAAGGGGTTTTGGATATTCTTTACCTTTGATAATCTTGATGGAGTGGTCTTAAATATCTTCCTTCTCCTTCTTTCTTTGATATGTCTCCTCTAGCTTTAGCCATAGATCCTTGGAGGAAGTGCATTGTTCCATGATTTCTTTGATAGGGCTTGAGAGTACACTAAGAATGGTCTTGAGAGCCAATGCATCATTCTTATTTCCTTCCATTTGAGCTAAAAACTTTGACTTTTTATTCAAAGGAACTGATCCACCAATGGCTTCCTTCCAAATCACTACTCCCATTGTCTTCAAATTTAATTTCATATCTATTGTCCAAGTAGAATATTTTTCCTCGACAAGGATTGGAACTTCATCATCCATTTGTGTGTCTATGGATATCCTTCAAGATTGTTAAGGCTTGTAGTGAAGGTCTGCTCTGATACCAATTGTTGGACATAGATATTGTTGATATTATGATAGATGCGGGAGGTATTTACCTCCACGTGTAAACCTGACGAGAATAGAATACTCTGGGAAGAAACAAGAAACCCTAATGATTTGGCTAATAACCCTAGAAGACATGTTAGCTCAAGAAGATAACTTGTATTAGGTTATTAGCCTCCAAGAGAAGAAGTTGGCCAGAAGAAATAATATATATTGAACATACAGATACCCAGAATGAGAAGTCAGCCCAAGCGGTTAGCCATAATTACTATAATAAAGGAGGCCAGTCTTCATTCTGGTAGGCAGTCTCAGAATTGCAGAGCAACACTTGTGCGCACTGCAATGCCTAGTTTTGTGCACAAGTTTGGAGGAGAGATGCCATTGCAGCTAGCAGATCACATTTGGTTTGGAATATCTCTTGGTTAGGGTTTGGACTATCTGATCAACTCTTGTTTGTGTGTTATCCTTGGGGAAATGTGCACTACCCTTTGTTTGGCTATCTAGCCTAGGGTTTTCTTTCGGAGTGATTCTCTATCAAGGTTAAGGTGCTCGGAAGGTGGCTTCAGCCTATGGTTGGGTGAAAATAGATATATTTTCAATGGTAAAACAAGCACATCCATTATATTCTAACAGGTTATGGGCCCATACCTCCTTCATTCAGTCCAACCATTGGAAGGAAACATAGCTAGAAGAATATTAAGCTCATTTAAGAACTGTCACTAGGGTTTCTAGCAGGAACAGTCACCAAAGCATTGTTGTTAGGGTTACTAGAAAGTGCAGTTGCAGAAATCCTAATCCTCTCGTTGAGGTACCTTAAGTGAAGGGATTGGCATAATCTCCAGATAGATTAGTGCACCCTAGCCTAGCGCATCTCCTGGTACTCTCAGCAAGCCAAGAAGTCAAGTTTGAGTTTCTGGTCAAATCTAGGGTTGACCAAGTCAAAGTAGCCATGACTTACTATATGAAGTCAGAAAACAAGTTAGATGGAGCTTCTAACTTCAGAGCATGGAAGACAAGGATTGACCTCATCCTTTCCAAGAATAAAGTGCTAGATATCGTGAAAGGAAAGATCGTGAAACCAAAGTTTGAAGAAGGAAAAGAGAAGGAACCGCAGAATGTTGCAATTATGGAGAAGTTCAAAGATAATGACATCAATGCTATGAGTATCATAGTGGAATCTATAAAATACCACTTGATACCCTACATATCCCATCTTGACTCATCAAAAAAGATGTATGATGCCCTAACAAACCTCTTCTCAGTTAGAAACATTGGACAAATAATGAGTTTGAAGAATGAGCTCCATGACATGAAGATGAATGATGATGACAACATAACATCCTACTTTGTGAGAATCTCTCAGTTAAGAGATCAACTACAAGATATTGAAGAAATAATTTCAGAGAAGGAATTGGTAAACCTAGTACTCAATGGTCTTCCCAAGACATGCGATCCATTTGCCGCAAGCATGAACACAAGGAAGGAGTATCCTACATTTGAAGAAATTTGGACTTTTTGTGCTCAAGAAGAATCCAGGATCAGTGCAAAAGAGAAACCCCAAAAGAAGTATGATGATCAAGCCTTCACAGCAAGGTTCAAGAATTTTAGGAACAAAAGGAGGTTTGGCTCAAGGAGGAAGCCAAACCAAGAGAAAGATATTTTAGAAGTACAATGCTTCAACTGTCAAAAGTATGGTCACTACAAGAATCATTGTCCCGAACTAAAGAAAAGGAAGGGGACACATAAAGCATCAGTTGTTGAAGAAAAGGAACCTACAAAGAAGATCAAGCAGGATGAAAGAGACTTCTTCTTTTAAAGGTAACAATACTCTTCTTAGTTCTTGTACATATCTTGTTTGCATAATCTCTATACATATCTTGTATATCTATCTCTTAGAAGATAATACGTTCCAAGAAGAACTATACCTATGGAAGAACAACAAGATAAGGATTTCTATCATTATACAAGTCAAACAATACACATGAAAGGATCAAATACATCAAATAAATCATGTGGAAGATATTACAAGAGACTTAGAAGAAGCAAGACAAAAATAAGTTAGCAACCAAGAGGAAATTGGAGAAATACCTATAACACTTTGTAGAAGAGAATAAGGATGCAGATAGAAGTGTGGACTCTCCTAGATGGAGGGAGCTGATTATATATCACCAGAAGGAAGAGCATGCATACATGAAGCAAGGATTAGGAGGGAGCTAATCCTATGATCCATTAAAGATGATGAAGTATATATCCATGGTAGCAAACATGAAAAGAAGTACATGTTCAGTTCAACCTTAGAAGAATACCTCTTCGAAGAGAAGATTTAAAGTATCCCTGGTTGTCCATCCACATCCGTGATCCTATGATGAAAGAGAGAAATGGAATCTTTAGGGAATGGAAACTAGTCCATGGACCCAAGAGCTAAATAAAAACATGAGGAATAACATGTAGATTTCAAGAAATAAAGAGAAGACAGCACAACCAGTCATTGTATTAAGAATCACAAGAGTATCAGCCTGATATGAACTCACTAAAAAAAATCAAGCAGAGGAACTGAAAGTTGTGATGAAGAACAGTGTACATATGTAAGCATTGCAAGATCCAGAACTAGAGGTTATCCCAAATGGAGGGAGAATACTATGATGATTACGTGTTCCATTAAACCAGAGATATATCTAAATGAGTCATTGTATCATCCGCAATATCCATGGTTTGAAGTTTTACATCAGATAAATGCAAAGACTGTTCTCCTAAGGAATTGAACAAAGAACGTATGAAGAGCAGCCTCAAGACTTTGAGGCATACCAGAAAGAGACCCTTGTATGCAGATGGAAGAAGATAACTTGGTGGAGAACCTCTAGTGCACAACAGAAGCGTGGTGAAGATTTTCTATAACAGAGATATTGTATCAAGATGATTACTCAGAAGATTAGATCTCATGATGACAGAAGAAGTGCCACATGGATATGTTCCATTTTTTTCAACAATGATATACTTTATTGATCAGAGCTACATGAAGCCTTCATAGAAAACCAATGTTCTAGATCGAAGTACATCTGAAATCAAGCATTACATTATCCGTGATGAAATCCAGAAAGGAGAAAGTGGTTCTCCAATACATATCTCTATAGATGAGCATATAAGCATACATTTTTGGTAAAGCTTCTGTCCAAGATGAAAGAGTTTTCACACTCAAGCTAGAGCTCATGGAGATGACCTCCTTATTGAAAAAGGAAGACTCCCAGGTTGGGAGGGATCACTAATGTATTATTGGACAATCATTTTTCAGTTCGAAAAATGGTCCAGGATCAGCAGATTATTTCCATTTCGGAAAGTGGATTGAGATTTCTAATGGACAGACATTTTCCAGTTAGGAAAATGGTCCAGATTGTTGATGTACCATAGACAATGACTTCCCATTGTGGTTAACATGGGGAGTGGTCTAGGAAGTATCTCTTCTTGAGGGTTACTCAGGAAGACTGGCCCGCATCGTTAGACAATGATTTCTCATTGTGGTTAACATGAGGAATGGTCTATTTTGGAGGTTGGTATAGGAAATTCATTTCCTCTTGTGGTTAACAGGGGAAATGGTTCAGATAGTCATTCTTTAGGGTGGATTCATTCTCTCTAGGTTGCACTTTGTTTAGTGCCGAAGGAATGGCCTAAGGTGGGGAATGGTCCAGGATTAGCAATCAGGGACAGACATTCCTTACGGAATATTCATTCTCTCCAGGTTACATTTTTCTTAGTGTCGGAGGAATGGCCTAGGGTGAGGAATGGTCTAGGCTCAGAAATCAGGACAATTATTCTTCCTTACTTGAGAAGAATAGTCCAGATAGCTCATCATTGATGTCTTACTTTTTTAGGGTAGATACACTTCCAAGATCTCATAGATGAGAGTGGAAGAATGAACCAGATGATTTAGTTTATATCATAACAGTGTTTCTATGCAGGTTGATATTAGACGATTGTTATCAAGATTGTATGACAATAGATGTATACTATTGTGGTGGATGTGTTCCACTATTTGATCAAGTACTTGTGTGTTACTTGGTGTGGTAGTATACCACTAGATTGTAGTTGTGTACTACTATGGATAGACACAGTCGTGTTCTATTGAATGATATTGTGTTGGTTGTTTTGAAGGCTATTAACAATGTTGAAAATAATTATCGGCCAGATGAATGATGAACAAAGATTTCCCAGACAGAAAATGGTTCATAACATTTACTCTTCTAGATTAGAAGAATGGTTCTTGTGTCACTCTGTGGAGTAAGCATCATGTCGGATTACTCAGATAAATTATGGTTTCGAGAGATGATGCAATTGATGACACTGATGATGATGATGGTTCTCATGATCTAGTCATGAGATAGTCTATACAACTATGTTGATGCTACCGGGTGAATGGTATGTTTGTGCTCAAGACCATTACCTGTAATACCTCCCTAGCTAGGAGGGAGTGTTGATATTATGGTAGCTACGGGAGGTATTTACCTCCACATGTAAACCTGATGAGAAAATAATACTCTGGGAAGCAAGAAGAAACCCCAATGAGTTGGCTAATAACCCTAGAAGACATGTTGGCTCAAGAAGATAACTTGTATTAGGTTATTAGCCTCCAAGAGAAGAAGTCAGCCAGAAGAAATAATATATATTAAACAGACAGATACCTAGAATGAGAAGTTGGCCTAGGCAATTAGCCAGAATTACTATAATACAGGAGGCTAGTCTTCATTCTGGCAAGCAGTCTCGGAATTGCAGAGCAACACTTGTGCGCACTGCATTGCCCAGTTTTGTGCGCAGGTTTGGAGGAGATATGTCATTGCAGTTGTTGCAGCTAGAAACTCACATTTAGCTTAGACTATCTCTTGGTTAGGGTTTGGACTATCTGATCATCTCTTGTTGGTGTGGTATCCTTGGGGAAAGGTGTGATACCCTTTGTTTGGATATCTATCCTAGGGTTTACTTCCAGAGTGATTCTCTGTCAAGGTTAAGGTGCTCGGAGGGTGGCTTCGGCCTATGTTTGGGTGAAAATAGTGATATTGCCAATGGTAAAATGAGAACATCCATTATATTCTAACACCTACCATGCTTAGAGGGGGGGTGAATGAGTGTGGGTCTCTTTTTCCCAAAAGCTTCCCTCTTTACAAAAAATCCTTAGTTAACATTCAACATTTATTCATTACCCATTGTTGTCATTTATAACCAGTTAGATGAGAGCATATATCAACAACATATATCAACAATATATCATCATCCAATCATCACTGCTAGGAACACAATGAACACAATATGTATGTACATTTTTTCTTTTTATTATGGACAACAATCTGAGGTTTATCAACAACAACTAAATGGAGTAAAACTCTACAAGAGCACTAGCTCTATAATGCAAGACTCAACTTACACCCTCAACACCAACTGAGATGAGGCAACAATCCTCAACAGATATCAATCTGTTAATAGGTACGCGACCTGTCAGTAGTGTAGCGACTGTGTGCAGTTTCCCTGACTCACTACAACCCTTGTATGCACACAGTCAGTGTATACAACAACCTGCACATACCTTTTGAGTTATTAGGGTTTGTCCTTCAAGATCAACTCAGATT
>CBVK0100043045.1:0-36891 GCA_900067695.1 Picea abies | reverse complement strand
TTGGTTAACCATCCTACCAACTTCCTAATGGGTACTCTTCTTCCCTAGGGATCCTTGATCTACAAAGATTTATATGATAAAAGTACAAAAACTAACATGTACAATATATGGCTCCTCCAAAGCATCTGAGGTTCCCACCTCCATGGTACTAGCACATTATTGAGATGAAACTCAACACCAGCTAACCAAAAATATTTGAGCATTATGG
The DNA here is from genome assembly GCA_900067695.1 of Picea abies. Taxonomy (NCBI): domain Eukaryota; kingdom Viridiplantae; phylum Streptophyta; class Pinopsida; order Pinales; family Pinaceae; genus Picea; species Picea abies. Next base: position 36,683 of record CBVK0100043045.1, on the reverse strand, counting down.
CATTCATTCAACATTATGGTGCAAAAAGGTGAGCTATCAAGGTCATGCCTCCTTTCTTATATAGCCTTTGAGGATCGTGCCATTTATCCAAGTCTCACTCCATGCACAAGTAATTTTTTTATTTTTTTTGTAAATAAAAATAATTATATTACCTTGTGAAAGCAAAAAACTTATGTGTCCAGATATACATGTGAGAAAGACAGTTGTTCTGACACAGAGGTGGAAACCAAAACGCAAATGCGTGACATCTGTCCATAGTTACATAACTTGAGAAAAAAACAACAACTGTCAAAGTTGTTCTGACACAGAGGTGGAAACCAAAACGCAAATGCGTGACATCTGTCCATAGTTACATAACTTGAGAAAAAAACAACAACTGTCAAAATACAACTAGGGGACTTTCCACTTGTTCTGCCACTCTCATGGAAACCAAAATAGGCAGTGGACTGGGTGCCCCGACCTGAACCAGAGACTATTAAACCTAAGCCTATAGAGGCTTAACCAGAGACCTAAACTAGAGACTGACATAGGAAAAATTGCAAAATTTTTATCCATTGACCCAAAGAAAAAACCTTGAAAGAAGCTATGCATGCGACGAGCCAGGGCGTCCATCGTGATGGAGTCTGAAGGTGAAGGGTTGATAGCACATCGGGTAGCATCTCTTCTCAAGCTCACTTGATAGGGAAGTGTAAGCACATCGGGTAGCATCTCTTCTCAAGCTCACTTGATAGGGAAGTGTAGAGGGCATCCAGGCATTTTCCAAAGAAACTCTAGCGGTGTTGTTGCTCGGCCAAGTCCCTCCTCATTTCAAATATTAAAACCAGGTGGTCATCTGTGAGTCGGTGGGAGTCAGGAGCTGGGTGGTAGTGGTAGTCTTCTTGAGCATGGTTCTCCTCCAAGGTGAAAACAATAGAGTTGAAGGAAACAGTTGAGTCCGTGATGGGGTCTTCTTCCATGGAGGCAGTTGAATTGTGTCCTAAGTGGCCCTCAAGAGGTAAGGCCTCTTCTTCCACTATGCATCCCATAGCGACTGACTCCTGTAGTGGATTAGTGGTGCAGGTAGTAGGTTGGTGCTTCATGACGGTCGAGGGAAGGAAAGGAAAGAATTATGCTCAGTTAGGCATAAATTATTCTTCCACCAGGCAACCACCTTGGAGACTCTCAGTGCTAGGAGGACATGTCTGTTGTTGAGCTTGTGCATGCCAATTGAGCCTCGAGAGACCTAGAGGGACCTCATCCGAAACTGGAGTCGAGAGGTAAGTCCCTAGTCGTGGTGAGGCCAAAGCTCCGAAGGGGCATGCGCAGACCAATTCTTCCCCGAAGAACCCAGATGGTATTCGCCTAGCGTGAGAGATCGAGAGGCAGTCCCTGGGCGGTTGTATAGTCCAAATGTGTTGTAATAGGTCGGCCCTCGACAAGGATTTCCTCGTTCTCTTGGCATGGATGCGCAAAGCACCAGGTGAGTGAAAAACATGTAGGAGCAAGCTAAGTCTCAGGGAAGGATCAATAGAAGAGTGCTGAGCTCCAGGCTCAAAAACTCAATATAACATTTCCCACACAATGAAAAGACCAGGAGGGCAACGACATTGATGGCTCTAGTAGCCATTAGTGCTGGTGTGATGGCAATCTTAAGGATCGTACTGAAGTCGAGCCCAGGCTTCCATTAAGGAATGACGCATTAAGGCTTGGAATTTAAGAATGAGAGCTATCGCGACTGGATAGGGAGGAAGGGCGGTGGCGAGAGGCTTTAACTTCCCTCGTGATCGCCTTGTCCAACGACGTATGTGGCCCATGTGGCCCATGTGTCACCCCATCCGGGGCTGCACAAGTAATTATTTTATTTAAAATTAAAAATATAGATTATTCATAACATCCCAACCTCTTCTCTTATTTTAACTCTTAGATTTTTCCTAGACCCCTTTTCTTTTTCCTCATTGAGTGGGTGCACATGAAATTGTTATTTTCTGTTAAATTAGTTAAAATTGTTTTTCCATCCATTTAACTCACCCATTTATATATGCATTTCCATTTCCAATTATAAAGTAAATTCTATTTCCATTTTCATAAAGATGTGTTATGACCGATCAAACCACTCATGCAATTCACACAATTTTCCATGCTAAAATAAAATGCATAAGACAAATGATACTTTTCTCCAAAATATATATAAATTGAATCAAAATCAATACTAAGGGTGAGATTAATTTAACTCAGATCCTTCAAGTATTTGATTCCAAGAGCTAGACATAATCACTACAACTCTTCAAGTACCTTGAACCAAGAACTAGACATAACCTCTACAACTCTTCAAGTGAATAATACTAAAGGTGGCATTCCCCTACATGCTCTTCAAGTACTACCTATTGGTATGTACCAAGGGTGCCATGTTCCCAATGCCCTTCAAGTATCATTTTTCAATGATGGGGAACAATGTCAATGTTGGGAATTAACTAACCCATCTCATTCACCACTAGTGAGAGTCTAATGGTCACTAATAAATAAGGATTGACACATTATTGCATGTCCCTCAGTAGGACCTAGTAAGTGACTTCCATGACCTGCCATTATGGAAACATGTAACCTCCAAGCAAAAACATAAAACATATTGTTTTCAACATATTACACGATCAGGAGGCTAGTAAAAAATAAAAGGAAACCTAGACCTCCTCTCCGTTAGGACAGTCATGCCACATCTCAACATATAACCCTTTGTCCATGTATAAGCTTATTTGGAATATATTTTTGTGTCTTTACACACATCTAGAGACAACATATCAAATAACACTATCTAATAATCATGAATAAACAATAATCAATTTCATATAGATGTCAATTATACTTTACTTGACCCTATCATGGGTCCACATATTTTGACTTAATTCGAAGTCCATATGCACATGTGGTTCTTCGTGTCACACACTTGAAAAAACATTGGTAGCATTATATAACATAATAGATTTCATCATATAACCATATCTTGATTTTCAATATTTCATGGCATCATAAGAACATTAAAGCATGAACCATAAAATATATACATCCACCTCAAGAAATAATCCCATCAAATTAGATCAAAGGTCTAGATCACATCATCCATAAATGTATCTATCAACCAACCAAGTCATCTTGTAACCAAAATGATCTTAAATAATAATACCATACAAGTCTTCAATTTAAAGATAAAGAAAAAGAGGGAACTATATCAAGTGGATCAAGTTAATGGGAGGATGGATCAATTAGATGAAGTTAAATCCCTTTAAGAGATTTAAAACTTCATTTTACAAGTTTGCTAAGGATGCAAGGCATAACTTTCTTAGGGAATGGAAGGATTTAGGAATGGCAGTGATCTAATATTTATGTGGAAAAAAAGAGGGTGTGACACGACATGAAGAGGAAGCCATCTAATCTTGAGAAAACATCCCTCCACTTCCTAGAATTTGATGATACAAAAAGTTAGAATTCCCATCATTTCAAAACTCTAATTGATTTTTTTATGGTGACTTGGGTTGATTTTGAATTCAGAAAAACCCTTAAGGTCATTGTTCCACCATGCATAGGCTTTGGATCATGGTAGAAATCTACTTGTACATAAAATTTGTGTTGGATTCTTATTAGATTTGAGGTTGAAAAGAGAATTTGTTTACTACAAGATTAGCTTACTACCATGAAGAGTTAGGAGATAACCATGAAGATAAAGACATTATGTGATCTTTATACATGGTGTGAACTTGTTAGAATACTAACACCTAGTTGTAAATATAACATGGTAATATTTTTGTTTTTAAACAATAAGGTCCATTTTTTTAGTGTAAGAAGCAAAACCAAAAAAATAAGAATCTGTCCAAAGTGAGCCAAAAAATAATGATAGAGTAATGGTTAATTATGCTTTTCTAGTCCAGGTAGTAGGGTAGTTGGTCAACACATGCATTCTCTGTTTATCAAGCAATAATACAAACTGTTTATGTGTGTGAGCCTAATTCTTCCAATCTCTAAATTGGTATCAAAGCTGAGGTGAGAGGTTAGATTGTTGCATATTGGGAGAGGTTGGCTGGTAAATTCAATCGTTGAATGTTGAAGACGTGTCATCCCTGCTGAATTCTAAATTTGAGCCGCTGAAGGATTATTCCCTGTGCAAGGAACGCTGATCCGTTTTTTATTACACTAGTTTTGAATTTGATCGGTTTTCTGTTTTTTTTTACTGTACTGATTTTGCTTCAACATCAGAGAGGATTGTATAATTGAAGCAAATTGGGATTGTCAAATCAATTGCTCTCGCAAGCTTTGGCAATTGATCATGTAAAATCTAAAGCCGTGTTACGACCTTATTTCGGCGTCTTTGAGCAAATTGCTATTGTCAAATCAATCGCCCTTACAAGCCTTGGCCACTTGGTCCTGTAAAAAGTAAAGCGTGTTGGGACCTTATTTCACCAGTTTGCCGCCTGTCCGAATTATTATTTTCTAATTGATCGATTAATTATTTGCTACCATCCAAATTGCTAGAGACGTCATCTGCGTCATCTGCGTTTCATGAAGGAAGAGGTGATGTATTGAAGGCGGACGTATTATTAGATTTGAGGTTGAAAAGAGAATTTGTTTACTACAAGATTAGCTTACTACCATGAAGAGTTAGGAGATGACCATGAAGATAAATATATTATGTGATCTTTATACATGGTGTGAACTTGTTAGAATACTAACACCTAGTTGTCAAATATAATATGGTAATATTTTTATTTTTAAACAATAAGGTCCATTTTTTTAGTGCAATAAGCAAAGCCAAAAAAATAAGAATTTGTCCAAAGTGAGCCAAAACATAATGATAGAGTAATAGTTAATTGTGCTTTTCTAGTCGAGGTACTAGGGCAGTTGGTTAGCACATGATTTAGTCCCCATCTAGTCACTTCACTGATTCAAATACTATGGGTATCTTTGTGACACCTCAGCCCTCTTTAAAGCCTAAGAATTTGTGGTAAAATGATAGAATAATAGTTAATTCTTGTTTTCTAATCCAAATAATAGGGTAGTTGGTCATCATGGAGTTTAGTCTCATTTAATCACTTCACTCCTTCACATCTTGTGGGTGCCTTTACCTTTGTTACACCTCCACACCTCAACCCTCTTTAGAGCCATCAATTCATAGAAACTAATCCAGATAATAGGGTAGTTGGTCAGCATGGATTTTAGTCTCATCTAGTCACTTCACTCCACATCTTGTGGGTACCTTTACCTTTGTTACACCTCCACACCTCAACCCTCCTTAGAGCCATCAATTCATATAAACTAATCCAGAAAATAGGGTAGTTGGTCAGCATGGAGTTTAGTCTCATCTAGTCACTTCACTCCTTCACATTTTGTGGGTAACTTTAACTCCACACCTCCACACCTCAACCCTCCTTAAAATCATCAATTCATAGAAACTAATCCAGATAATAGAGAGTAGTTGGTCAGCATGGAGTTTAGTCTCATCTAGTCACTTCACTCCTTCACATCTTGTGGGTACCTTTCTCCACACCTCAATCCTCCTTAAAGCCATCAATCATAAAAACAAAAAAGTTGTTAATTCTGCTTTTCTATCCATACCTCAACCCTCCGTATAGCCATCAATTCATAGAAACAAAAAAGTTGTTAATTCTGCTTTTCTATCTATATTTCTATGGCATGTGAGTTGGTGATAACTCTTTACTTGGGATTCGGGAATTGGGTTGAAAGTCAATGCAGATCCATGTCTGAAACATCAAGAGATAAGCGAAATTTATTCTTGAGTATTAATAATCACATATCAATGCAGCCTGTCATCGCATTTCATTTCATTGTGACTGTTTCATTCTGTCGTCCACCTAAAGGATATGTGCTTGTGCAGTGAATTGTATATCCAAGAAATTTAGTGAAGGATGTGACGACTGTGAATTATATATCCACGAAATTTAATATGTCCGGATGAGCGGATATATAAAAAGTCTTTTTCATTACTGCTTTTTCAAAGATGTATTCCAATTTCCTCCTCTTCAATTTAGATTCAATGTATAACTTATCGTTGTCTGTATCCATGCAGACAAACACAGAGACATAAAATTAGAATAAATGACGATAACAGTACTGTAAAAATCAGAGTTGTATACACCACTAAATAAAAACTAATAATAAGCTCAAAAATGGTTACTATGAAAAGCTTGGAAAAATAAACACGATGTTGAAATTCAAGGACTTGACTGGTTGTTTCTAAAGTTTCACAAAGCAAACGCAATATGAAGATTCAAGGTTTTGACTGGTTGTTTCTAAAGTTTCAGAAACCAAACGCAATACGAAGATTCAAGGATTTGACTGGTTGTTTCACAGCGTTTCGCAAAGCATTACAAGATACCCAAACAAGCACGCATCGTATATTTGACGCTGACTTGCGATAAACAATTCCCACCGAAGATTCAAACGTCGTCCAAGACGGGCAGATCGCCACTGGCAGGAGCCATTCGTCAATGGACAATGCAGGGCGTGGTGAGAATTTAGTCAATGGATAATGAAGGGTGTGGCGATAGTTTATTGAATAGTGTAAATCTCCATTGAAGCCATTCGCTGGCCTGTAGATATAAATTTAAAAAACATGGAATCCGTTAAATCGATTGAACGGCATCGTATATATTTTAATAATGTCATTTTTATTTTATTTTTTTGGTGTTGGAGTTTGCTAAATTTTCATTTTTTTTTTAGGAATTTGGTGATATAAATATGAACAAAATCATTATTTTTTGTTTTTGTTGTTTAAATTGTATTTCTGAATGCATAAATGGATTCAGTTTGTATACAAATTTAACCACTCAAATCTGTAGATTTGACCATTTATCACCAGATTTCGAACAAAATTAAAAATTAACCAAAAAAACAACCAAAAGATAGAACGTTTATACTACTGCTTATCAAGATAGAAAAAAAATGCAATAACTTTTTCTGGCACTCAAGTGTTGAGAGTTTCAAAAACTATTCACAGTACCATTCCCAAAAAAAAAGTATTCTTAATGATTGAGAGTCGTTAAAAATTTGTCACTTTCTATTGGAAAGGAAATATTAGTACATAAAAAAAAAACTCCCAGTTGTCAAAGTTGAGAATAAAGACAGATAAAACGAGGGGCCTATATACAAAGACTTTAAGGTGAAAAAAGAGCTAAGGATTTTGAGAGGTGTTTTCAATTAATAATTAAAAAAGATTCAATGAATTTTATATGGTTGAGAGTTTCAAAAACTATACACAGTCCCATTCCAAAAAGTATATTCGTAATGATGGAGAGGGGTTAAAAATTTGTCACTTTCTATTGGAAAGAAAATATTCGTACTAAAAACCTTTAAAAGCATACAAAGTTGAGAATAAAGATGGATAAACGAGGGGCCTATACAAAGACTTTAAAGATGAAAAAAGAGGTAAGGATTTTGAAAGGTATTTTTGAATAATTAAAAAAGTTAAATGAATTTTATTTCGTATTAATATTAGTGGTGAAAAAAGAAGTAAGGATTTTGAGAGGTATTTTTTATTAATAATTAAAAGAAAGTTAAATGAATTTTATATGGTATTAATATTTCGTTTGCTTGTTAGTTTGTTTATTTATGGGTATCTAAGTTGTGATATCTAAGTAGTCAAAATCACTTGAAGTTTTTAATAAGTGACTTAATATTATAGAGTGTCTTCACAACATGCTTCGTCACCGACTATCTTACACCTCAAACACTTATATAATATTAATATTAATGTATATTTATTTTAGTTTAAAATTTATAAAATAATGGAATGAAAGGAATAAAAAAATAATTAAGATATAGATTTGTTTTCTATAATTAAAAAAAAAAAAAATTAAAAAAAATTATTTTATTGACTATATAGTTATGGAAATAAAAGTTACATTGCAATGTTTTGAATATTAAAGTGTAAAATACATTTTACTTTTTTCATTGCAATAATTTAATTATATTGTATTAATTTTATTGTTAACCTTAATTTGTTTTGAATATTAAAGTGTAAAATACATTTTACTTTTTTCATTGCAATAATTTAATTATATTGTATTAATTTTATTGTTAACCTTAATTTCAATATAATTTAAAGGAAGGTTGTTTTTTATCTTTTTAATGGAAAAAAATTTAAATGCTAAAATGATTTTATTCTATACTATATACTACATGTAGGAATGAAAGAATGACATGCAAGAAGGTTATAAGGTTCCATAGTCTATACCAATAATGTAGGAGTGAAAGAATGAAATACATGCATGAGGGACATCCATTAGTTTAGGTATAGAGTAATATGTTGAATTATAATTATGAGTTTGATAAATGTGATTGTTTCCCAAAATTTATGGTATATGTAATATGTCATTTGAATAAAAATAGAATTGTGAATATTTTACAATGATAAATGATAAATATGTAAAATCTAAATTGATAATCAATATATTTAGAGTTCATAAAATTGGATTTATAAATGTTTGTGGTTTTATGAGAAATGAATATGTCTATTTTTTTTTTAATTAGAAATTGAAACACAGTTCTCAAAAACATTTAATTTTATTTATAAAGTATAAACTACTATTTTCCTTATATTGAATTCAAAATCATGACAATAATAATTACTAACAACTAGATTTTCCATGATGCATAGTGTGACGTGAAAATAAATGGCATGAAACCTTCTCTTCTAATCCAAAACAGTGACAATTTGAATCATGTTATTGTGACATATATTTTGTGCACCACACATAACTTAAGCATGTTATTTACAAATATCAATATTTTCACTTTTGTCACACTTGTGCCTATTGATTCATTGAATGCATATTAAAAATGGTTAACAAATATAGATATGCCTTAAATATTAATTAGGCCCATTCATGTTAGCTCAAATGAATGAAGGCCCATACTTTCCTCTTACACCAAATATCCATTATGTAAGGTTTGTGTAGTGGTTTAGGGCACTTTGCAAAACCACAACTTGTAAGAGAAAATGTTTTGGTTCCAAGTCCATGGTTTTTGGCCCCAAATCATACCTTAGGCCATGATGTCCATCACTGCTACCTCGAATAGATGAAATATGTGATATCCCTCTCTTAGGCCAAAGTTTTCTTTATGATGGCTTGCATAGTTGTTTGGGCTCATGTGCATAGCCCGTGAGTCTTATAAGAAATTCTTATTACAGCACCAATCCCTTGGTTTCTACCCATGAACCATGGATTACGTTAGGAAACCCCTTCATGTTGTGCTCAAAGCTCAAGATTGAGCTCCATATGCCTCTTATTGGCCCAAGATTCCTTTTGCAAGGTCTATATGGTGGTTTGGGGTTCCATGCATAGCCCACAAGTCGTAAGAGCATTGATTTAGTGCTAAGTTAATGGGTTTTGGTCTCAAACCATGTTGTGGACCATGATGTTGATTCTTTCTTCCCAAAATGGATTAAAATTGGCCCTACATGTTCCTTTCTTAAGCCAGATATATCTTTTAAATGGCTTGTGTAGTGTTCTGATACCAGAGTTGAAAATGACACCTAATGTGGGGGATGACAATTAGACTATTGTTTTTTATAGTCATGTAATATAGAATGTACTAGAAAATATGTAATGGACTTAGAGACTCTATATATAAGATTTAAATGATTTTTTATGGGGGGATAGATGATATGCACTTTAGTGGAAAAGTCAACATCACCTAATGCAACTACACTAAAAATTCTATAAGTTGAAAGTGATTCATTTTCTTTTTCCTATGATTACTATGGTCTAAATTCACTTCCTTATTTAAGGAAACAAAAATAGTGGTGAGACAATTACACATTGTATTCATCACACAATACACCAATATTTTTACTGGAGAATTTACATGGAGAAGAAACCCCAAGTTTGATCAAAATGAGACTATGGAGCTAGTAAAGTGCTTACAATTTGTAATTCTACAAGTCCTTTATGCCTTTCTATTCACAAGGCCACAATTACAATGGCAAGGAAGACTCTAGCTATGAACAATTAATGGATTAGCCACAACAACATGCTAACTCTAGATCCAAATCCCACCCCTCAATGTCGATTATAGTCTACCTTTAATGTGTCCTTCTCCAGAAATCAAATATGGTGGGTGAAAACATGAATCTCGATGACTATTTTACTTGTTTTTTAACAAAATAAATGTTATTTCATAGTTTCTTCAACTTAGGAAAAAGTTAAAACCAAAACTTATATTTATTTTTGGAATTTCACTTTACAATAAAAAGATTAGGAGAATTGTTTTAGCTATGTATTCATTATTTTGTAAAAAATAGTATCAACATTTAATAAATCAATTTGTGAATTGTAAATGTAAAAATTGATAATAAGTCATGTTATGAAAATTCATTTTTTTCTATTTTTATTTGTGGGAACAAAAATACATTATCATAATCCACATGAACGGAAATAATGCACTATTATTTTTTTTTATTTGATGGATCAAGATTTTCATTTTATTTTTAATTGGATGAATGAAAAAAACCTTAACACTTTTGGGAAGACTCCAATTTTTATTTACATTCGAGCTAGATATTAGAAAATTAAAAAAATGCTCACTTGAAAAGGACAACGACAACCTAATGCATCAAATGTTTTGGTTGTTTATTTTTGGCGATAGTGGATTTCATTTCTCCCATTCATGATGGAATAAAAATGAAAATTATACACACTTTAGAAGAAACTTAATAAAAAAATAACAAATCACAAGGAAATCTAATAGTATAAGGTAATTTGCAAAAGTGTACTATTTGATGGGGTCTACTACTTTCAAAGTTGTAGAAACTTGGGAAAAATCCTTGCAAATATGTTATTGTAATATTTACAATTTTTTTTTACCAAATGGTAATTGGTTCAACCAAAAATTACTAATTTAAAATCGATCAAAAGTTAATGTTATAGTTTTAACATTATTCTAGTGTGAATTATATTCAAATCAACTAAAAAAATATCCAATTTTGTTTCACGTGAAAATGAATATTTATACTATCAACAAAAATATGTTTCATCCAAAAAAACATCCACACTACCTTATTTCACAATTTTGAAATGTTGTCACTCTTTTGCTCTATTGCAATTTATTTTGAGCATGAATTTCCTTTCGACTATAATATTTTGGATTTTTTTTCATAAATATTTTTCAATAAAAATATTTTTGGTGTTTTTTAAAAAAAATCCTAAGAAGAAGATTTTGGGTTTTCCTTAGACATAAAATATTTATGGTGATACATTTTACATTGTATAAACATTGAGTCCAAAAAATCCAACTATGTTGTACAATTGACTTAATTTTTGAAATTTATTTAAAAAATTAACCAAACTTAGCACAAGCTCAAATTTTGTTTTGTTTGTCAAGAAGTTAAGCAAAGGTTTCTTATTATGGTGTATTAAAAACTCAAAAAAATAGGCAAAGGTAAAGCAAGATGTATATGAAAACTTATCTAGTGTTATGAAGGCTTTTAAAAAATCAAGAGCATTAATGTTAATGCTACACATAGAGAAATACAAGTAGTTGTTGTTTCATCAATGACTAGAAGAAAACATTTATTCTTAGACATGGAAAAATGTTTGGAACCATGCAAAATTCATTGCACATGCGTAAAAAATTCAAGGTGTAATTAGATATGAATGATGAAATTCCTTTTTAGATGATTATCTGTAAGCAACCCTATAACGATAGACTTTTAGAAGGTGTTGATTGGTTTCTTTTAGTATGTTGAGGTTGCATTAACCACTAGAGATAATATGGTTGGTTGATCCAAGTTGATTGAATCTCTTAAAGGGATAGCTTAGGTCTCTTGTTATTATCTTAGACCTTTCCACATTCTAGGCGGTTGTCATCAACTTTGAACCTTTTCAATGCATTTAAACATTCCTTCTCAAGATCCTACATGGCATCAACAACATACAGGTAAGCATAGGGGCGATATCTCTTATTCTCTTCCTTTACTTTTGCACTTTAAATCTATATCCTAGTTGTTCCTTAATTGATTGTGTGATAGTTAGAATTGATTTCCATCCTCCCTCTCCCAATGTCTCTTCATTGTCATGCATCATTACTCACTTATTTTCATATTTTTTTTCACTGTGTGTTGGCATATGCACACATATGGTACATGTATAGTTTTTCTTTGTATTGGTATTAAGGTGAAATGGCTTGTTATGCTTACTATGGAATTAGCTCTATTTCATGATGATTCCATCCTTATGTCAAGGAATTTTCTCCTACTACCTTTTCCATATAGGAACTTCCTTGCTTCCTTTTGTATCCTTAAAATTTTTCTTACTAATGCTAACCTATTTTCACTTTCCATGGGGGAAAATGTAGTGTATGGATTTTCCACTTCATACTATTCATCCACATATTCCCTCCAACATCATTTTGTGGAGTTTATGTTATGTATTATCGAATCCAAAGCTACCCTAAGATGACATAAAGTTCCTCCCCGTAATCCTTGAGATGGCTCACATGTGTTGAAGTTTGAATTTAAGTGTCCTATTCATGGTCTAAACATGTGATTTTAATGTTCCATTGATGTTTAGTACCATTGTAGGGTCCACTAGTCTTTTTCCTTGGCCTCCCTACCCCTTGGTTTCATGTTTGGCCCAAGGAGACTTCTTAGGTCCCCCATTGGGGTTACTTTTTAGTTGAATGGAACAATTATGGGATTTTCACACCAAATGGTGCCATAGTTATCCAGAAAGCCTCATCCAGGGCCCTAAATATCACCAAATCTATTTGGGTACTATACATTTATAGGGGCTTACTTTGGTCAAACTTACTATTTGGCTTGGTGGTTGGAAAAACACTCTAAACCCCTACTTTTCTTATATTTACCATGCTTATGGTTGATTGTTCAAAAAATCATGTGGAACGTAGGGTTGTTTTCTCCTACTATACATGATGTTTGGATATGCCCCCTTTAGTTTTTCAATCAAGTGACTTATAGTTATATTTTTGTATAGATAACATTGCTTCCACATTATGTGCAAGAACTAGCTATACCATCCAATCATTCTCCATTCTATTTGTGTTGCTCCCCTCTACTATGTTATGGGTTATTTTGGAATTTTGGAAAGTTTTAGATGAAAAACTAAAACTCTATTAGATTGAATATTTTCTAACAGTTTTTTTATCTCCCTCCACATTACATGCTCTTTGGCTTACTTGGATCATTTATGTCCATCATTTATTATTCTATATAATGCTTCTACAATTGGTGTCTCCTTTTTGCTAGCTTAGATCTCCATTTGTTGGATCAGTCAATTGCATCTAGGGGTGTTTTGGCATCATCCTTAGTCACACTTCAGTTAAACCTCATCCCCACCTCAAATAAATTTCAACATAGACTTGTGAGTAATCAAGAAGTAACCTTCTTCACTGAGGGTAGTTGGGTCACTCATCCCTACACTTATAGTTAGATATTTTTTTGTGTGTAGATTTCTTTCTCTTTTTTTGATTTTTGATATAAATTAAATCCTTACTTCTTCATATAAGGAGAGATCACAAGAACCCTAGGTGTATAGATTAGGTAACACTTAAGTTTTCTACTTGTTATTTGTCTCTTCTCTAATTTCAAGTTGTTTCCTTAGGTTAGTTTTTATTTGGTTAAGATAGTTTCAAATATAACTAGTGCATGTTCCCTTGGGTTACTTTATATTAGGTTAGGATAGTTTCAAGTCAATCTAATGGATTTTACTATGTTTTGAAGAAAATAAACCCTAAAATACCTTTTTGTTTTTTTTCCATCAAAGTAAATCAAATAATAAATCTAATGATTAGATGTTTGCATTGGGTTACAAAAGGGTTTGTTAAGGAGTAATTGTTCTTATTTTTGTATTCCTACTTTTATTTATTAAATAGCTTACATAAAGTAAAAAAAAGGAGGAGAGAGGAGAGATGAAATTGGATAGTAGTAAAACTTATTTAAAATATCATAATCAGGGATTAAAAATGAGCTCGTCACAGCCCATCAACATGCTTCCAACATGTCCTACAAGTATAATTAAATATTTACCCGTCAAAAAAATGTGAATTTTTATTATTGTCATTCTCTTGGAAAATGCAAATCTTAATTCAGATTTTTGTATGAAGGGTAGGGTTTTTAGATCCCTGTCATGTAATTTTAGTTCAATCATGCAATGATAATCGTGTTGTGGATCATCACTCGTAAATCTATGGACCATGATGCCTCTGTCTTCCCCCAACCCCACCTTAACTTGACCAGTACCACAACCCACTTGTCACTTGTTCCAAGTTCCATCAACTTGATTCCCAAGTTAATCCAGACCCTTTTAGCCAGGAATGTTAGGAAATGGGCACACATAACTCCAACGAGCCAATATTGTGAATAAAAGGTTAACTAGATTAAAGAAAAACTTTTAAAAGTCCATTTCCTGAAGTTATCCTTGTTCCCACTATGAAACAAAAAGAACTAGCTATGTCAATACAAACCCTAAATATATCCACGGTTGGGCTCATGCACGAAAAACCTAATTTCATAAACTTCAGAGAGCAATCATTACAAGACGCATCCAATAAAGCAAGGGAATACAAAGTGACCTAATGAATGAGAAGAATTGGTGAGTGTGATCATTTGGAGGCCTTATCCTTTGCATGTAGAGAAGGTGTGAATCGTGATGAGAAACAAACATCATGAATCAAAGAGGCCTGCATTAAAATTTAATTATGGGAAAGCTTAACAAAACCATTTTCACATGGAAAATATTAGGAAATTAAATACACTTCCGCATCAATGTTAGCACAAGAGACGAAGAATTTAATCAAGAAAGAAAATGACATAAGCAATCACACAATACACAGATATTTTACCCTAAAAACTCTTAACCGGGAAAACCATCATTCCTTTGAGCATTTTTCTCTCTTGTTTTCTTATTCATTAAGAATAAAAGGTTACATGTCTAACCTTGGTCCACACCTAAGACACAATCAACATCATACCATCTTGCATAGACAAGAAAACCCTATAGTCAATTCAGCTTACATATGCATGACCAACAACCTCCACTTACACATGCATTAACCTGGAAAAGTGCATTCTATGATTACCTAACAATAACAACCTTATGGCCTTAAAACATGCCTCTTTATAGGATTTACAAGAGGCAAAAACCATAAATATTGGTTCCCAATAACAGTTATAGATCCATGCATATTATTGGCTACAAATCCCGCAAATCCCAATATTCTGTTACAGTCGACTCCAAGTCAGGTTTACCAGTCGACTACCATTCGACCTTTATTCGGTTGCTAGTCGGTCGTATCACACCCACACTTCGACCTCTTGTTTGTTTACTTGTCGTCGATATCTTCAACTTTGACTTTACTCGGTCGACTCCCTCGACCTTTGACTTGTTTTTTATCTACCTCAACTTTGACCTGTTGTATCCACCTGGAATTCAACCTGTTTTCGATGTTGTCGATCTACCTTGACTTTGACCTGCTGTCAATCTACCTTGACTTCGAATGTCAGTAGATTCACCTAGACTAGACTTTCACTGCAAAGAATATAACAACCCAACATTCTCCCACTTGTTGTCTTCTTTACTGGAAAATGATATTTTTGAACATTCATTCGCAAACCCAAGGAAGCAATGCCCATTGCCTCTCTACACCAATATAACTTCACAACACTCATAGACTTGGTCAACAAGTCTGCTATGTTTTCCAATGTGTCTACTTTCTCTAGTAGCACCTTGTTACTTTCCACCATGTATCTTACGAAATGGTATTCTACATCAATGTGCTTAGTATTTGAATGATAAGAAAGGTTCTTTGCCAGAAATATTGTGCTTTGACTGTCACAACTTATCTCTGCTCAAACCCGGTTCCTGAGCACAACCTTTGAAGCCATATGTCTTATTTGCTTCCATGAGTGGCCTCCATGTATTCAGTTTATGTTGTCGACAAAGCTACGACCTCCTGTCGCTTACTCATCCAACTTATTTCTCCATTGAACATCTTGAAGACATATATGTTGGTCAACCTCCATCAATCCATATATCCAGCCCAGTCGACGTCGAAAAATCCATGTACATCTAATTTACCACTGTCACCTCTAGGTTTTCCTTGGTAGCATATAAAATAGTCCTTCATGCCACACAAATACTTGAATACTCTCTTAATAGTTGTTCAGTGCTCCTTTCCAAGTGTCAACATGTACCTTCTCAACACTTCCACTTCATGGGAAATTTATGGTCGAGTGCATACCATCGCATACATTAGACTACCAACTGCACTTGCATAGGGAACATGTTCCATGACCTATATTTATTCATGTGTCTTTGGACATTGTTCAACATTAAGCCTTGCTCCCACGGGAATTGGCACCTTCATCTGTTTGCAATCATGTATGTTGAATCGTTTTAGAACTATTTCAATATACTTCATTTGATTCAACCAGAGCTTTCTAGCATCTCGATCTCTCTTAATCTCCATTCTTAGAATGAATTTATTTGCATCAAGATCCTTCATGTCAAACTTGGAGGATAGTTACTTCTTCACCTCCTTTATTGCATCCATGTTGTTTCCAATCAGTGACATGTCATCGACATATAAAGCTACATATATGAAATGCCCACCTTCTTCCTTGGAATATATGAAGTGATCATCTTTGCTTCTCACAAATCCAAAACTAAGGATGTATGTGTCAAATGTTTGGTACCACATCCTTGGCGATTTCTTTAGACCATAAAGGGATATTTTGAGTTTGCACACCAACTCTTTTCAACTTTAGCAATAATCCTTGGAAAATCCTCAACCTCATGACCAACAATCTTACAACAAATACAAATAGGGCCTACCTCAGGGCATTCCTTAGCAATATGTCTCGGCCTTATACAATTATAACACAAAGTCAATCCTCTTTTTCTCTTAAATGTTCCCTAATCTTTTTTGTACTGCACACTTCCTCTAGGATCATAGTGTTGGACCTGCAGTCTGCAAAGATTTCTTTCTAGGTTCTTGCATCCACTTATCAGTCCAAAAACCCTCTCTATGCATAGGAATAACATATCTTTCTTCTTCCATTAAAATTACTCAAATCAACCCTTTCTTTCAACTGCGCCCTAGACTTCAGACTAGGACAGAATCTATTAAACATACTTAAATTCATGCTTTCAAAACAAAAATTTTCACTTATCTTTCTCTCACCAAAGCACAAAGCTTTCCTCTGTTATAATCTTACCTCTTTTCTTCAAAACAACATACTTTCTGGGCACAAAGATTCGCAAATCAAGTAGAGTGTTGCGCACTTCAGTAGCAGACCTATGCACAGAGATTTTATTTTTCTTTACTTCAGTTCCCAGCAATTACAGTTTCATGTCCTGACAACAGAACCATTTTTTGGCATAGGGGAAGACCCAGGGTTCAACACTTAACAGCGCACCAACAAAACCTCAACTACCGACCCTTTTGGCAACACCTGCGAAGCAGGCGAAGTCTCACCTGAGGTAGAAGCAGAGGGAGTTACAGGACGCAGGTGTCTGTAACCAGGTTGGGACACGATTATGTGATAAGAGAACTTCACATAATATTCTGTTAACACTTAGGAAGTGAACATCCATTAGTTTATTACCCTCATTATCACTGCAAAGCATAATCAAAGACAGATAAACACAGTAACAACAAGTGATTATGTACCCTGATCACTTAGCACTTAGCACTGTGAGTTAAGTCTAGAATTCATTTACCCTTAATCATAAGTAAAATACTTAAGAAACAAAATATACATTCATTACACATCATAATCAAAGCACTAAGCAATAGCATAACATAAATAACATTGCACAAAGAAAACATTGAGACACCATATATACGTGGTTCACCCCAGGGTGGGGCTACATCCACAAACTGCTTCGCCTCTTTATTATTCGCCAAAATCTTACATCCAGTCACTCCTGTGCACAAAGCCACAAAGTCGAACTTCGCACAAGATAGGAGATCTGTGCACTAGGAACTAGATCCTCCTTCTTTACCTTCCAAAAATAGGTCAAATGCACAGAGCCAAAATCTCTTATCACGACACTTAGCACTCTCTCCACACTGAGCATCACAAGCACTAAGAACAATATACAAAATCATAGTTGAGCACAAAGCCTTGATGCACACAAAACTACTTGCTTCTACAATACATTCCCCTTTATTTATACTTTACAAAATCTTACAATAAGGCCTAAACATGGGTAAAACCCATGGGCAGAAATCCCATAAACCTGTTACAAAACTCAGAGGACCCCTTACTGGGTCCACATAACCTCAAAATAGGTGAGATCCGCGATCTCAAATCCACCTCGGCACTCCTACTTTGACCAACGTGTCCAAGTCCAAAAGTGGGCCAAAACCTCCAAAACTGACCAAAGTTTCCCCAAAACTTGGTCGAGGGCTAACAACTCTCAAGATCTCTTCTTAGAAGCAGATCTGATTACAATACAATCCACTCACACATTCTAGAACTCCTATAAAACTGGAAAACCCATGGGCTGACATCCCATAAACCCATTACAAAACCCAGAGGACCCCTTACTCGGTCCACATAACCCTCAAAATAGGTGAGATTCATGATCTCAGCTTTTTCTGGGCACTCCTACTTCCACTAGCGTGTCGAAGTCCAAAAGTGGGCCAAAACCTCCAAAGCTAACCAAAGTTTCCCCAAAACGTGGTCGAGGGCCAACATAATCAATCAATATTTTTTTTTCTAAGGAAATATTCGTATAAAACTTTTCAAGTAATTTCTCATAATCCATAAATGGTAAACGAGTAAACTGTAGGCCCTAATTACAGAGCCTCACCCTAAGGATGTTAGGAAATGAGAAACATTTCCACACTAAACCTAGAACAAGACAGGAAGAAATATTTAAACAAGTAAATGACAAAGCAAACACATAGTACACAGAGATTTTACCCTGTAAACCCAAACCGAGAAAACCAACGCTCCTTGAGTGTTATGCTCTCTTGTTGTCTTATTCATTCATAATAAAAGGTTACATGCCTAACCTTGGTCCACACCTAAGACACAATCAACATCATACCTTCTTCTTTTACACAAGAACAACCCTATAGCCAATTCAGCTTACATCTGCATGACCAACAACCTCTATGATTATTGATTCATTATCTTTTAAAGCATTACAACACACCTTCTTTATAGTATTTACAGTAGGTAAAACCCTAAAGAAAAGGCACTCAAAGATGGTTACAGATCCACACAGATCATTGGTTACAAATCCCATGAATCTCAAGATTTTGTTACAGTTGACTACCAAGTCGGATTACCAATCATGAATCTCAAGATTTTGTTACAGTTGACTACCAAGTCGGATTACCAATCAAGCTTCATTCGCTCTTTAGTCAGTTTCTACACGCCCTCCCGTCAACCTCTTGTAGGATGACCTCTTCGAATTTTTTTATATGTCTTTGAATTCAACTTTACCCAGATGAACCACCTCGAGATTTGACTTGTTGTCGATGTCTTCGAATTTACCTGATTGAGCCACCTCGACCTTATTATTATCGATTCCTTCGACTTCAAATGTCAGTAGATCCACCTCGACTAGACTTTCACTACAAAGAATATAACAACCCAACATTCTCCCACTTGTTGTTTTCTTTACTAAAACTAGGAGATCTCTGATCTCATTCACAGACCCAGGGAAACAATTCCCATTGCCTCTCTGCACTAAGAGAACTTCACAACACTCACATCCTTGGTCAAAGAGTTTTCTATTTTTTCCAACATGTCTACTTTCTCCAACAACACCTTTTTGATTTCCACCATGTCTCTCACGAAATGGTATTGTACATCAATGTGCTTGGTATTAGAATGGCAAACTAGGTTTTTTTCCAGGAATATTTCGATTTGACTATCACAACTTATCTTCATATATTTCTGCTCAAATATGATTCCTGAACATAACCTTTGCAGCCAGACTACTTCTTTACTTCCATGAGTGGATACCATGTATTCAACTTCTATTGTTGACAAGGCTCCGACCGCTTGTCGCTTACTCATCCAACCGATTGCTCCACCGAACATTTTGAACACATATCCACTAGTCAACCTTTGTTGATTCATATCTCCAGCCTAGTTGGCGTCGACAAAGCCATGTACATTTAATTCACTTGTCACCTCCAGGTTTTCCTCGGTACTATATTTCATAATATTTTGTGCCACACAAATACCTGAATAATCTCTTGATAACTGTCTACATGTATCTACATGTATCTACGCAACACTCCCACTCCATGGGAAATGTCTGGTCGAGTGTAGACCATCACATACATAGACTGGAAACACTTGCATAGGGAACAAATGCCATGTCCTCTATTTCCTCTTGTGTCCTTAGACATTGTTCAACAGTTAGCCTTGCTCCCATAGGAACTGTCACCTTCACAAGTTTGCAATCCTACATCTTGAAATGTTTCAAGACTGTTTCAATATACTTCTTCTGTGTCAACCATAGCTTTCTAGTTTCTCAATCTCTCTTGATCTCCATTCCTAGAATGAAGTTCATTGCATCGATATATTTCATGTCAAACTTGGAGGATAATTACTTCTTCACCTACTTTTTTGTATTCATGTTGTTTTCAATCAACAACATGTCATCGAGATACAATTCTACATATATGAAACACCCACCTTCTTCTTTGGAATATATGCAATGATCAACTTTGCTTCTCACAAACCCCAAAATAAGGATGTATGTGTCTAACTTTTGGTACCACGTCCTTGGTGATTGATTTAGACCATAAAAGGATGTTTTCATTTTACACACCAAATATTTCTTTCACTTTATTACAAATCCTTTAGGTTGTTTCATGTAGATTTCTTCTTCCAGGTCCCCATGTAGGAAAATTGTCTTTACATCCTTCTGTTCTATTTCTAGATGAAATGTTGCAACCAGAGACATTAGTACTCTAATGAAATTTAATTTTTCATCAGGGGGAAAAATCTCACCAAAGTCGACTCCTTCGACTTGGGAATATCCTTTCACTACCAGTCGAGCTTTGAATTTCTCGATTTGACATGTTGTGTTCATCTTCTTCTTGAATACTCATTTTCTACCAACATGATTTCTTCCACTAGGTAATTCAACTAAGTCCCATGTCTCATTCTTATGCAAGGATTCCAACTTTTCGACCATGTCATCCTTCCAAAGTTTTCCCTTTGCTGAGTCGACTGCCTCCCCGACCGACTTGGGCTCATCGTTGGTGGAAGTTAGCACAAATGCAAAACATAAGTCTGGGGGACTATACCTTTTGACTGGTTTTATTACTTGTTCTAATCTCCTTACAACTGGGGTAAGTTGTTCCACCTCTTCTTCTAATTCATTCGACTCATCTAAATCATATTCTTCGTTCCTCAGTTCAAACCACACCTTCTCTATATTATTCTCCATTTAAATAATTTCTTCAGGATCAGACTTACTTCTGACTTCTCTGAATACCATATCTCGACTATACATTGTTTTCCTTGATGCAGGATCCCAGAGCTTATATCCTTTCATTCCTTTTTTGTGTCCAATGAAAATACACTTGACAACATTCTTGTCCAGCTTGCTCCTCTTTTCCTTGGGAACATGCATAAATGCATCACAACCAAATACTTTGAGATGTGTCAAGGAAGGCTTCTTACCGGACCATACCTCATTCAGAGTCATGTCGAATAGTGTTGACGAAGGAGATATATTCACCAAATATCTTGTAGTCTCGACTGCCTCCGCCCAGAATTCTTGTTTGAGCCCAGCACCATCGAGCATGCTCCCTACCTTATCCATCAATGTTATGTTCACTCTCTCGGCAACTCCATTTTGCTATGGGGTATATGATGTGGTATTTTGGTGTGTTATGCCACACTACTTACAAAATTGATCAAATTCCTTTCCACATAATTCACCACCACTGTCAGTTCTTAGCACTTTAATCCTCTTCTTTATCTGGTTTTCAACAAGAGCTTTGAACTCCTTAAATATCTCAAAAACCTTTGATTTCTTCCTCAAGAAATATATCCATGTATTCTTGAAAAAATCATCTATGAAGGAGATATAATACAGGGATCCACCAAGTGAAGGCACTATAACCGGGCCAAACACATCACTATGCACCAGTTCTAGAATCACATTTTCCCTTGTCTCTCTAGATGGGAACCTTGCCCAAATTTGTTTCCCATGTATGCAATGTTCACAAAAGTAAATTTCTAAACCAAATTCAGGAAAAAATTCGAAGATACCTTTTCTTTGCATAGCTCAAAGTCCTTTTTCTCTAATGTGTCCCATCCTATCATGCCATATCCTAGTCGGGTCGATTTCATCATGTTTTTTCGAGTCGATTTGAACCGACTTAGCTCGATTCGAGTCGAGTTGTGTTGACATCGAGTCACATTTGAATCGATTTCAAGAGAAAGGATGTTGTTGCACCCAGTTGAGTCGACATACCCTAACAACTTGTATAGGGTACCAATCCAAACTACTTTCATTAAGACCATCGCACCTATGACTATCTTGCATGAATCCTTCTGAAATAGAGTATTCACACTTGCATCACTCATCTTTCTCACAAATATCAGGTTTCTTTCCAAACCCAGAATGTGTAGCACACCTGGAAGAGTTTTTTTCCTCCCATCTTGAACTGTCAGTTGATCTCTTCCCTGTCCAACATTTTCGGTTGACGAGTTTTCCCCCAACAACACATCACCCCCATCATATCGTTCATATTCACAGAACCATTCTTTATGTGGTGTCATGTGATAGGATGCTCTTGAGTCGATCAACCAAACATCTTGATCTGACTATGTACTGGTTGATGTCAAGTACACATCACCTCCCTTGTCTGAGGTCGTCTTTCTCTCAATCGAATGCTTCTTGTCGAATCTGACACTGACTTTTTTTTCCTTTAAATTATAGTCATTTTTATAATTCCCAAGTTTACCTCATTTCCATCATCTTCGCGTCAACTGAACCGGGGATTTAGATCTACCCTTCGACTTAAAATTTGTAGCAGAGAATATGCCTTTATCTTTGTCTACCAGTTGACCTCTCACTACCATAGCATCTTTGATCGATATTTCCATGTTATTTCTTCTCACTTCTTCAGACAACAGAGAAGCAACCACGTCCTCTAGCGCTAATGTGGTTGTATTACTCCCAATAGCCACGACTAAGCTATCCTGGGAGTCTGGCAAAGAACATAATAGGTTGATACACTTCTCCTCATCAGTGATCTTTACATCCATAGACGATAACTGGATTAACACGGTATTAAACACATTTAAATGCTTAGTCACTGAACTTCCATCACTCATCCTTAGAAGATATAGTTTCTTTTAAGAAACAACCTATTTTCCAGAGATTTCGACTGGTATAAGCTTCCTATCTTGTTTCACATTTTCTTGGCCGAATCTTCACCAGAGACATTTAGCATCACCAAATCTGCAAGATAGATCTGAATCGTACTTATTTCTCTTCTTTCTATTATCTCCCATTCTTTTGTCGACATGTCTATCAGATAGGTACCTGGACAGGTCGTTGTCCATTTTTCTCGATCTACAAGAAGATCTTCCATTTTAAGTTTCCAAAACTCAAAATTATGTCCATTGAATCTTTCTATCTCTATTTTGTAACTTCTCACCATTATTTACCGTGATCTTTAAAACAATTTATGACTTATGACTCTTATTGTACCTAGGGTTTAGTTCTCATATTCAATATTTGTAGATCAATATCTGATATACTCGCCAAAACATTACACCGCTCTGATAACTCACTTTTTAGGGAATACCTAAGCTCTAATACCACATGTCAGGAAATGAAAGACACTTCCACACTAATCCTAGCAGAAGAGATGAAGAATTTAATCAAGAAAGTAAATGACACAAGCAATCACACAGTACATAGACATTTTACCCTGGAAACCCTTAACCGGGAAAACCAACATTCCTTTGAGAATTCTTCTCTCTTGTTGTCTTATTCACTCAGAATAAAAGGTTACATGTCTAACCTTGGTCCACACCTAAGAAACAATCGACATCATACCCACTTGCACATGAAAGAACAACCATGTAGCCAATTCGGCTTACATATGCATGACCAACAACCTACACTTACACACACATTAACCTACAAAAGTTCATTCTATGATTACCTAACAACAAAAACCTTTACGACCTTACAACACGCCTCTTTATAGGATTTACAACAAGAAAAAACCTAAATATTGGCGCCCAAAAACGGTTACAGATCCATGCATATTATTGGCTACAAATCCCACAAAACTTAGGATTCTATTATAGTTGACTCCAAGAGGGTTTACCAGTCGGCCTTCATTCAGTCTCTAATCGATCATCTCACACCCACACTTCGACCTCTTTTCGGTTGAATCGTTGTCGATATCTTTGACTTTGACTTTACCCGGTCGACTCCCTTGACCTTCGACTTGATGTCGATCTACCTTGACTTCGACCTGCTATCGATCCACCTCGACTTCGACCTAATGTCGATGTTGTCGATCTACCTCGACTTCGACCCGTTGTTGATCTATCTTGACATCGACTGTTAGTCAATTCACCTCAACTAGACTTTCACTGCAAATAATATAAGAACCCAACAAAAATGACTCCTTCAACTCGAATCACCAAAGTTTTGTGAACCATTACATATTTTCACATTCAATGGACATAAATGGGGAAGGTGGACATAAATGTTTTCCCGACTTTAGTCTTTGTCGCATAAGTGTAACACATTTCGATAGTTATTGGTGCAAAGACGATGGAGTCTATACTAGATTTGTGTGTTTCCAATTTCCCACTTGATACATATGTTGAATTCCTACAGTCACATATGTCGGTTGTAGTGTGCTTCCTCGAACAAAATTATACAACTATTGCATTGGATACCAGAGTTGAACATGATAAGATAGAATTTTTCTATCCGCAAAGAGATGTGATGAGGATCCATGAAGAGTCCAAGGTAGATACCAAATAGTTTTGGTAATGGTTGCTCGAAAGCGTGAATTTGTTTCATTACACATGTAAACAACTTTCCCAATTGCTATGTGGAAACCCTTATTAGGTAACAAGAAATTTTCTCTTGGTGTTGTGGTGATTTTGAAATCCATAGTGACCAACTTCCTATTTTCATGGGAAAAGAATTATGCAATCTATTGTCTGAACCTCCTAATCCCCGCCCTCTGCCCCTCACCCATGTTATCCAACCCCAATTCCACATATACATGAAACCCCCCTACTGTGTGATTGGTTTGATTAGGGCAATAAGGGGGAAACTCAAGCTTTTTGTTTGGTCAAGGGGAGTTTTAGTAGTTAGAAGCAGGGATCAAAATTTCAAGGGATTTCAATTTACAATATCCAAGTTTGCAGTTATTGCAATTATTGAAATTTATATTGAAGTTAACATAAATTTGTGCTAGTAGATAATTTGCAGAGAATACACAATTGTTTTAAATCAAAGTCCATTTCTGGTCCAAAATTTGAAAATTTAGCAGAAAGACTTCTTCTGCTTATCCTTTTCCATGTTAAGATATGATTAAATATCAAACAAAAATTTAACAACGAACCATCAGATGTGTTCATTTCAATTGTTTTCCATGACATCAAAAACCTATTTCAAATCCAAAATTTCATTTTAGTTGTTTTCCATGACATCAAAAACCCATTTCAAATCCAAAATTAAAATATGTTCCGAGAAGTTATATTATCTTTTGTAATGAGAGAAACTAATGTTTCATAAGCCCGACTGGTCTAAAAGTGTTGATACTCATTTATATGATCCAACATTTATGAAACGTATACACAATGAGAGAGACATTTATTTTTTGTTCCTATTATTAACTACCATATCAATACTTGAGAGAGAGAGAGAGAGAGAGAGAGAGAGAGAGAGAGAGAGAGAGAGAGAGAGAGAGAGAGAGAGAGAGAGAGAGAGAGAGAGAGAGCTTCAAGGCCAATCTAAAATTAGTTTTGGCCTTTTTACATATTGATCAGAGCCTTAAAAGTTAAAATCTCCCTTGGCCAGCCTTTTCACATACATAATTGACATATTCATAAAAGCCAAAAAAAAAATTCCAAACTGAGTGTTTGCACTAAACAACTCAAGATGCTAATGACATGTGAATCTCAATCTGTTCATTGTCTATAGTATAACTTCATTTATTTTCATTGTTATTTGTCTTCCCATAGGATCCCCATGTGAGAAATGAGAAAACTGATACCCAAAAGCAATGCCTTCTGAAAATTGAACATTCTCTAGTGTCAACCTTAAAGAAGCGAGTGGTCTAAAAATAGGCAATGACAAACGCTTGAAGGTATGTAGTATACCTTCATTTATGTGCCTCGCTATTTGTCTTCACTTAGGATGTGTTCCCTTCTTGACAAGCCTACAACATTCAATCACTTTAGTAAGGAATTCATATCCATGCTCAAAATGTCTGGACCATTGTGTTTCCATCCAACTACACAACATTGATTCTTCCTCATTTGGTGTATGTTTTCACTTACGATTCTCCTTTGCAAATTTGGATTTAACTTGTAGTAAATATAAGGAATCGTAGAAAAATTTGTTGTAGGAAATATATTTGAAATCAAACAATATCAACATTATACCCACTTTGCAAATGTGGGTTGGGGCCACCTTTTCCCTACTTCGACTGTGAGGAGTTTGCAGATCCAAACTCTCACCTCTTCTGCTTAAATTTTTTCTCAATCTTGACAACATATCTATAATCCACACCTAATGATGCGATGTCTAGAAACTCCATTTTTGTTTGAATACATCTATGAAGACAACCGCGGTATTTGAGCATCAGATGTCGTTCATAGTCTATGATACCCAATTTTGTGCATAGGGTATGGAAAATATTGGTGAAATATGGTACTATCTGGTCCCTTTACAAACGCAGCATGGTCCATCTTGTGTACTGGTGCTCGTAGCTTCCAACATGGTAGTAATATTATTTAATGGTATCGATGAATGAATACCATCTGGGGGCGACCGTGAATATTGCAGATTCCTCTATGGCCCTTTGCTTAGAGTAAGTATCCCTCCAGTCCTTAACATGGGGGATGACCTTGAGGAGTGAAAAAGTAATCATTTCCCTGTCGAAAAAATTCTGGACTGAAAAATACCCTTTGATCAGATTCATCCATTTATCTACAACATCCATATCTATGAGTCCTTCAAATAATGGAATATCAAAATTTACTTGTACCTTGAAGGGGGTTGCATGGCCGATTAATGAAGATGCATCTCCCGTGGGAAGATGCCAAAGGATCTATGCAAAGTTGTCCATCATTTCTTTCCTTTGTCACACAAGGGATTCCTCGAGCAACATTTTAAAAGGATCTCCTGCTCCATCATATTTCTTTCCGTCCCCCATGGGTTGTTTTTGGGCTCGAAACGACTGATCTTTCAAAGGCTCGACTGGTTTGAGTCCCAACTTCTTGTACCCAGATCTTGTCGAGGACATGCACAAAGAAAAATAAATGAAGAGAAGATCGCTCTGATACCACTAATATATATTTATGAGCGATACAAAATGAATAACATACTGAATACAATAACACAAAGATACGAGAACAACACAAAATATCCAGTGAACAATAATTTCTATTGAATAAATAAAATAGGATGAAATTATAAAATTGCAAAACTGAAAACAACTTGCTCGAATGGTGGTAGCTATCTCTGAGAAGAGATGTGGCTACTATACATATCCATCTGATCATACTGATTACAATGAGGTTCCAGAGGCCTTTTTAACATTACTCATGAATGCCAAAACCATAGACATCCTGAATGCCAAAACCATAGACATCCAAAAACCTAACCCTAGGATATGAAATGCCAAAAGTTGTGGGCCCCAATGGGTAAGTTGGTACCTCAACTTCCCGGGGTCGTAAATTTTGCATACATCCTCCATTTTAAGTGCGTGATAGCTCGTTGGAAATTTATTTTTGAGAACTATAGATTATGTCATCAAAATTGACTATGGAAAGCCAAAAAAACATTGTTTAGGGCCCCAAAATGGCCCTAGAAGTACAAAAGTATGTACTGACATTAAAACTTCCAAAATAAGCTAGTTGGATTAGGTGGGTGACCACCAATATCCACCTGGAAGCTATGTAGGGATTTAGACATCCTCGAAAGTGTAGAACCCATAATTACAAAGAATTATAGAAGAACGTACTGAACTAAAAACTTTCAAGAGGAGCCAGTTGGAATAGATGGGTGGCCAACAATATCCACTTGAATCATGCCATTTGTTTTTTGCAATCTGAATGTTTGAACTAAACCATTGGATATACTAATGGTGTGTGAATCCCAATCCATTTATGGTTTGTGGTATACCTTCATTTCATTTCATTCCTATTTGTCTTCCCATAGGATCCCCATGTGAGAAATGAGAAAAACAATGCCCAAAAGCAATGCCTTTTGAAATTTGTACATTTTTTGTGGTCAACCTTAAATAAGTAGGTGGTCTAAAAACATGCAATGGAAAAGGCTTGAAGTTTTGTAGTATACCTTCATTTCTGTGCCTTGCTATTTGTCTTTTCTCATGATGTTTTACACTCTTGACATGCCTACAACATTCAATCACTTCACTATGGAGTTCATATCCATGCTCAAAATGTCTGGGCCATTGTATTCCCATCAAGTTGCACAACATTGATTCTTCCTCATTTGGTGTATGATTTATCTTACAAGACTTGCACGAGATACCATTCTCCTTTTCGAATTTGGGTTTAACTTATAGTAAATAAAAGGAATTGTAGAAAAAATTACTGCAGGAAATATATTAAAAGTCAACCAATATCAACATTAGACCCAGTTTGCAAATTTAAACTAGAAACAAATCAATCTGTTCATTGAAAGGATGGAAGTACCTTGAAATGAATTTATATGTCTTGCAAGTTCCCAAATGGAAAGTACCACCACAATTAGCCCCTTGTCCTTTTCTATTAGTATACCTAGGATAATCCTATATATGAAAAATCAACAGCTTATTTCTAGAACAAGCCACATTTTGTATATTCTTGAGGTAGGAAACAATCTAGATTTTATTGATATCTTTCCTAAAGATAAATTTGATTCGAAATGTAATATTTCATTTAACACATTTTTTATGAAGTGTGAGCTTAATTTATTGTTGTCAACTAAAATGCAATTTTTTTAGAAACTTTTCATGTAATATATACTCTTCTAAGTGAAATTAGGACTAACCTTTCAAATTTATCATAATATAAGTATTTTCTATAATTGTTTTACATATTTAAGATAGCTCAATTCAGTTTAATGTAATTTTTCTTCTTCTTCTTCTTTTAAAAGATTGAATGTAAACTCATCACCATTTAAAAAAAAAACATGTCACTTGAAATTATTTGTTTGGTCTATAAGGGGGTAGACTTTCATTCTTCCTAGAGGTAAGGGGACAAACTTTGGCCCTTACTAGACATTTGTAGGTGATTAACTTATTTCCTTAAGCTTGAGGAAAATGAATTCTTAATCAATAAAAAAACAGTTTCAACCTAGATGATGTCTTTAAAAAAAACAATATTCCTTATTATCATCAATAAAACTACCTCTAATGAAATTGTATACTTTTTAATAACATCAAACCTTAATCTGATATATGAAACCAAATAATATCTATAATTATTACTTAACTTCTTATCATTTAATTACTTTATTATTCAAAAAATTTTGATTTGTCACTATTAATAAATACCCCAAATTCAATATCATATCAATGTAGTAATAACTTCTTATCATTTAATTACTTTATTATTCAAGAAATTTTGATTTGTCACTATTAATAAATACCCCAAATTCAATATCATATCAATGTTTACACCCAGGAGAAGAGAGAAAGGAAAACTGACCAGTAATGCTTCGGTACATGTATATTGCCCTTTTTGTAAATTTCTGAAATTAAAGGATAAGTTTAGTAATGGACAATCTATTCTCGCCGTAATGTTTTGTCAGTTACCTGTTGTAAGTAGGGAGCTGCCAAAGAGGCAAATATTATTCTGCCTGAACATGCAAATATTATTCTGTTTGAACAATTAGCAGAGATGTTGTTTAATTGTTTTAAGTTTTTGTTTTATATTATTGGAATTTGTTAATATAAATTTACACAAAATCATAATTTTTGAATATAGAAATGGTTGAAAAATTCAACTGAGAATTAAACTATTTAGAATTGATCACTCAAATTTATATTCAATAATTGTTTCTTGCTCGAAAAGCATTAAGAAAAGCTTTTCAAGATCACCATACTTTTATTGAGTTAAGAGGTTAGGAAGGTTGGTAGTGTGATAAATATTTTGAAATGAGATCTAATATGGGTATAGGTTGAACAATCTAAGAGAAGAGAAAGTGCTTTTCATCTTCAACCTTCTTAGTGTTACAAAGGTGACACACACTTTCATCCCATGGCGTTTTAGGAATTGACCAAGGCCTAGTTTCACTATGAAGCTCGTGAAAATTTGTTCTTATTTGACCAACGCCAGTTTCACTATGAAGCTCGTGAGAATTAGGGTTGATTACATCTTTATAATACTTTAATTTTCTTTTTTCCTCTAACTCTTTATCAAACCACATTTTTTCCTTAAATTCTTATTTGACTTTTTTTTAGTAGTATCTTAATTCTGCAAAATGGTTTCTTCCATGATTCTCCAATAGTTTAGTCAAGACCGTTCTGCAAAATGGTTTCTTCCATGATTCTCCAATAGTTTAGTCAAGACCGAGTGCCATCCTCTCTTAAGTGAATGGTGATTATGACTTGATTTTAAAACAATTTTAAGTAACCTCTTATCTTCCATAATATTTAACTTGTTATTATACATTATACTATACCATTAATATATATTATTAAAAACAAATTAATAAATATTATTAAAAATAAATTAATAACTAGATCGATTTAATTATTATGTAATAAATATATTAATAAATTAATCCTTTTCATAATGGAATATATCAATAGTTGAACAAACAAAATTTCAGAATATAGAGATAGTTTTTAATCTCACCTTTTTTTTGGTTGGAGATTGGAAATGACTTTTAATCAATTTGTCAACCGCATGGGAATCTTTTGACAATCTTGAACCCATATTTTAGAACTTTTGTTATGGATTTACCAACTGCATTGAATTTTTTTAAGGAATTTTTTTTTTTGATTGAATCATAGGAAACAAATTCATAACCATATCGGGTCTACGTTTTCAGATACCCACAAGAAGAGTCCCCATTTTTAAATCCTATTGTCAAGAACATGGCAGCTCCAAAAATTTAGTAAAAACCAACCCTCTTTTGCATACACACAAAAGTAAAAGGGTAGATCATTCTTTAAGAAAGCATTTAATGACAGGTTTTGGATTAGAATTCCATTTTTTTCTTGAAAATAGCTTTACCATTCTCTTATCCCCTAAAGACTACATATTAGTGAGGCCATCAAGCATAATTTGTTGTCACCCAAAGTTTTGGGTAAGTTTGCGTGCGTGCACAAATCATTCATGCATGCAAGTGAGCGAACAAATGGTTCTGTTGTTGGGACTTGAAGGTTTTGTATTGCATGATGAAGGGAGAGAATAAGGTGGAATCCATCTCGGGAGGAAATACAAGATTGGTTAACTATGAAGGAAGATGAGTTTTCTTAACAAGAAACTCAGGGTCTAATAACCAACATGGAACGTTGGAAGGATAGGTATATGCACATTGAATTGCACGAGGATTTCTTTGCTGAGTTTCCATGTTTGTTGTATGAGTAGTTGAAGAGGAAAACCACTACTAACACTGCTTTGAGGCCCCAAGAACCACTGGTTTGGGACCAGACTACACTTGATTGGTTGAAAGCATTGGATAATAAGTGGGATTGAGAAATTGATTTCCAGTTTTCTTGAGTAAGGAAGGATACAGTATTGAGTTTTCTATGGAATACATTGATTCTTTTAGCGAGGATAGAAGAAAGTTTGTTGAAGGTCCTTGAAAAATATGCAGCTAGAAGAAATCCCGCTGTGGATCAAGATGTTATTTTTTGAGAAAGGATTGACGCCCATGGAGCTAGATAGGATGGCCGAGTAGACCCCCTAGTGTTGGGGGGGATGAAAAGAAGGGGGAAAAGAGAGAGAGAGGAGTGTTATGGGATAAAATCTCATAGGGATCTCACAACATGGATGGCAAGATATCCCTAGGATCTACATATTGATCCTAGATATAAAGAGCTATATTTTTTTGGTCTTCTTAGATCTAAGACAAGCAATTTATATTATACCAAGAGATGATAGATTGACATACCTTATCTTTGAAGGATGTCCTTGTTTATCCTAGATGTTGCATCTCTTGAGATGAAAATCCAACTACGACAACTTGCTTCCCGCACACAAGAAACAAACAACACCAATATCTTTATTCTCCTAGTGTTAGAAATCACTAATTCTATTCAGATATAATCTGATCTATCAATCACAAGATCAGATCCAAGAATTTTCAAAATGAGATACAAATCATTTGGGGAAAACCATTGATCTATAGATTAAAATGAAGAAATTACATCAAGATAATACCTTTGGATGTAGATGCAATTCTCCTTTGTCTCCTTGCTCCTCCCTCATTTCTTGATTAGGCCAGACACTACGATTTTTGGCTATTGTGAATAGGAAAATCCCCTCTTCAAATGGACAACATAACTCTGTCAAAATGATTCTCCCCCAAGCTCAAGACTAACCTTCATTATATAGATCCTTGGAAGAGTCTTGGGAGAGATTCTATATCTTCTAGAACCTAATAAAAACTCGAATTATGTGAGTTCCTAGGATCATGACACAAAGATACAAATCACACATTGCTTAGCTCTTCGTAACTTGTCGAATCTAGAAATTTTGACAGATAGTCACTTGTTTCACTACATGTGTCCAATGACTATAGTTTCTTGATGTGTCTTATGTGTCCAGTGACTATCCTAAAAAAGGCCCCAAATCTCAAGAAAGAGATGTGTCTTGGCAGTCAACTACTACTAGATTCCCTTCTGACTTGTAGGGTGTAAATTGAGGATATAACAGATGCCCACTAATGTGTGAGGTTGGGAAAGGAATGGATGGTGGAAAAAAATTACAATAAAATAGTGTCCATGTGAGGCAACATGAGGAGAGAGAAAAGGAGGTCCAGAAGTCAAAGAAGTCCAACTATCAAACACCAAATATGAAAGAATATATAGACCATCCCCTAGGTATACATACTCAAACTCTAAAGAGCATGGCCGCCAAAACATACATCGCAGATCCATGATATTAAATGCCAGACCATGACCATGAAATAATACATGGTGGATCCATGTCATCAATAATATCATATCCACGAGACAATACAATGTGGATCTATGTCATGAACACAATCATATCCACCAATTAATACAACATGGATCTATGACATAACACATAGATATGAGGAAGACAATGAGCACTAAGGAGAGTGCCCTTGAAGTCTTCAAAGTAATATTATACAAGTTACTATACTCAATCTGAATTTGGGAGGGGATATTGTAAAGGGATTATGTGTCCCCATACCCAAGGTATTTGTCCCAAACCCCGATGGTACGAATCTACGACATGCGAGTAGATGAGATGATGTAGAGCATGGTAGAAACCATCTGATTACCAATCATTGATGTATACCATTAACATACGCGAGGGGACCCATTGATGATGAAGATGGACCTCAAGGTACCTAGTATAATCTAGTGAGTCTCAATAGATTATTTGATGTCGAACACTCGTAGAATCAATCAATCAGGAGTCAATCATGTAAACCCATTTTCGATCACGATGAGGCCTTCCACTGAGGACTACGATCTCCAAGGTAGGAGCTGGTTTATAGATCCTTCTTCTAGATAATGTGCTGAATTCGATACAAAGAGACCTGTCAAAGGAGGTCCTTAATGTATCCCCCATCAATCGACACAAAACATACACCGATAGATGATGTGAAGAGAGAGTATCACAAAGTACCATTGACACATGGATTGACAACTCATAAATTCAAAAGAACAATAGATGGCCAAATCAGGATTAAAATTCGCTTGAAAATATAGCATGACACAATGGTGACTTGGCAGTAAGAAAAAAGAGTTGGAATAATATAGTGTAACAATGCAGGAGGCATTGAATCACTCTACACGATGACTGGAAGAGTAACTAGTTGAAGGAGTATCTTTGATTCATATTACTGGGATGACTGCTAGGAAAGATAAAACCCAACTGTATGATGAGGACTCAAACAAATTCCATGTTCAAGGGTGACTTGAATGTCACTGCCATTTTGAGAATAGACCAATGGTGAAAAACCACCCACTCTTTTTTTTCTTTTTGGTATTTTTGGCCTCCTTCATGGTTTAATGAGTGTGAAAGAGGAATAAACGTATGCTCAGTATGTATCTTTTTCATTTCCTTTTACGATTCCTAAACAGAGATAAAAGTATACTCAACAATGCATTTTTCGTGTTCTTTTACGAGTCTGAAAAAGAGATAAAAGTGTACTCGACTGGAGAGAATAATTTGCTTAAGAACATGCTCCTATGTCCCAAGTGCATCAAATAGACCTAAGAAAGATGAATGCAAATGGTACAAGCAATTGAGATCCACTCTTAGTAGTGGTTCTCTCCATGGGTAGATGGATGCAAAACTAAGGCTAAATAATGCAAGAGGCAGATGGTCAAGGTTACTGTAATAGTGGTAACAGGGATCTGGGAAAACGACACCATAGGAGCGGGAGGCATGACACCAACAAAAAATTCATAGGTGACCGTTAAGCAACCATAATTTTTTTTGGAACCCCCATGATATATGGTTAGCGTATCGACGAAGATAGAGAATAATGACGCTCAATCATCAAGTCATGGTAGGGTTAAAGGAGGGATCCTAGGCTTACATGAAATCACATCATGAGCATCGAATGAAAATCCGAGTGCCAACTAGGGCACCCATGAAGGGTAGGAACTACTGAATAGGTTACAAAATGAAAACATAATGGCTAATGTCGCAACTCGATGAGATCGAACCTAAGGCATAGTGATGGAAACATGAAAAATTAATAATGCAAGGCAATGAATGCAGGGAAAAACTATCCCTGTATGCCAATTTGGGAACACGTACCTAAAATTCAATGGAAGTTTCCATCTTCATAGAAAAAATAATCTTGTCAACACATGTAAACTAGATTCCATGGGTCAAAATGCATAATGAAATCTCAAATTTTTTTTTTTTTTTTTTTTTATTTTTTTTTTTTTTTTTTTTGCATATGATATATGCAAAACAAAAAACAATTACACCACACACCTATGTACAAGGCACTGCACATTCTAATGATTTAGGTGAAGTAGAGCCCATTTCTAGGCTTCTACCAAGGATATTTTTCATAATCGATGAACACAAGAGCCTATGTTGGCATCATATGGTTTACCATGTCAGGGCCATGCCACATATGAATGAATCTCTGCGACCGAAGATACTCATCAAGAGTGGTGTTGTGAGCTACAACAAGTCCTTTATGGGACCCATCAATAAATAAAAGAGGTAAAAAATGAAAATATTCGATGGAAGGGGTAGTATATAATTCGGTGGCAAGTTCTGAAAAAGATAACCGAGGAAAAAAAGGGTCAAGACTGGGAGGTTTGCTGGATGTCCCAAAAAATTCCCCCAATATTGGATCAAGTCTCATCATGCTAACTCTCATCGGTTCTGAACTAGGGAGGATGTATTCTAGATGATGCTCATCTTCCTTGGGATTGTCTATGGAAGCCATGACTTCCAAGATGACCTTTTATGAAGGAAACTCAAAATCAAGGGAGTCATGTGAACTGGGAGATCCAACATCCCATATGGGCGAAGTAGGATGATCACACTCAATATGAGGATGGAGTCACTGACCAGTATCATCATATGTTGATGGGATTGTCGGATTGACAACCTTGACTGCGGTGAGTGACATGGATGCTCCATAGGATTCAACATCCTCTAGATGAGGTACCAAGGATCAACATACCGAAGGGATCCACTGGTATATGCGAAAATACTGTTGATAGGAGCGATAGTTGGAGTATAAGAAGGTGAGGGATGGGGAAATATACCCATAAGTGAAGGATATTTGAACATCCCCATACCAATGTTCATGTAATAATGCCGAGTATCATCGAAAAAGGGTATGTTTGACCCTGCATTAGATCCAAGATCTGGGGTGCAAAACACAAATTGATCATTTGTCACTATTTTCCCTTGATGAGGGAAGCATAAGAACCTAAATACCGACGAGACAACTACAATAATCTCATAGAACCAAGTCCGCATGAGTAGCAAATTGTACTCAAGAGGTGTGTCGACTACCTCCATGACAACATAGACAATATTACCACCTAACACAATGGGTAAGGTGGTGATTATTCCATGAGGATAGAATGTGTTCCCATCAAATTATTTCAAAAGTGTAGTAGATGGGTTGAGCTTAGGATAGTTGAAGACCTTCCAACAAGAAATAAACATGATGTTGTTGGTTGTGGAGCCTGATTGTCTTCTTGATTCAGATGTTTGTTTTAGTTATGCTTGGACCCCATTCCCTAACGGGGGGTGTGTGTGTGGGGGATTTCCCTCCATAACT
>CBVK0100043044.1:12360-41604 GCA_900067695.1 Picea abies | reverse complement strand
GCTCTTCCGATCTCACGTGTTACTTCACCCTGCTTCTGCTAATCTTCTTTTCCGTTGGTCTGTTCTTGATCTACTTCTTCATCACCCCCTCGGGCAGGTGATACTGAAGCAGTTTCTTCTTATGCGTTGCTCGAGTTTTGGACCTCTTCGGTCTTCTTCCTTCTGCTAGGTCCAGGAGTATCATTTGCATCATGAGTGGTCTCAAGGCTGTTGATTAGTTCAGGGTCTAACATTTATGTGGGGTCAGCAGGGATGAGGAGCTCTGCAGACTAGTCCTTGGTTATCTCTTCGAGGTCCTCCTCTGTGAGCTTGTAGTATGACTGAAGCTCTTCTTTATGCTCATCTGCTTGTTGCGATGATATAAATGAAGTGTTGATCTACGCAGAACTTCATGAGGGGTCGAAACCGATGTAGGGTGTTTGGAGTCATGCGGGGGACAACTTCGATAGCCCTCTTTAGTTGGAGATAATATGTATGAAAGCCCATTTTCGACTGCCACTGTTTTCCCATTCCACTTGAGTACCAGAGTGTGGTGAACTTCTCAACGAGTGACTCGAATGGCTAAATGTCTCAGAAGGTCGCACCTTCCGGCATCTCCCAAGGGGTAAATGTGATGAGGATCAGGAGTTAGCTAAAGTGGAACTCATAGCCCTGATCCTGAGCTTCGCGACAGTTTAATTCCAACTGGTTGACCAAGTACTTCATCCAGTTCATCTGGAGTCCTTCTACACATTTCTCGGTGAGGTCAACAACGAATCCTGTGACCTGTGTAGGTTTGTTTTTTCTCACAAGCTTTCCTACGATCAAATGGAAGGCCAGGCACACTGCACCATTCTAGATGGAAGCTACCTTGTAGCCTCGCGTTCCCTTTTCTACATCGCCATATGTGTCTTTGATCTTTTGTGCCAATGCGCGATCTGTAGCCTTCCCTGGGTAGAAGTCCTATGGGTTGGGTCCCTGCATGCTCAACCCAGTGATCCTATGAATCAACATCGGATCGACTGTGATGTGTCGGTCTAGCCATAGGTATTCACCATGGTAACATGAGAGCAGGAGCTTAACACACGCGTTAACCTCCTGGTGCCTTCCAAAGTGTGGAATCTTCATTACATTCAATAGTGTGGACTGTGCGAGGTTCATAGTCCATGGCTGGGGGATTATTTTCGAGTTCTTCCCCTTTGTCCTGGTCAAGTATTTGTAAGGAGCGAGCATACTATGGTTCTTGTGGTCTCCTAGGTTGAAGTTGTTGAACTTCAACGTTGCTATCTTATCTTGTTGTGTTCTAACTGCACGTATCCCCTTCAGGAGGTACGCAGTAACCATGGTGTAATCAAAGTCCCTTGGGACATTGTCACGGCTCACCGCACCGGCCATAGGTGGGATGTAGTCAGGTAAGATGGTTGGAATTAGCTTCATGTTTTCCAAGTCATCTCGGTGCTTGGTTCTTTTCTCTGCTACCGGTCGGGATGGTCCGTATCCGCGAGCAGTCGACAGAGAGGCTTGCACTCCTCTTGTCGAGGAAGCTTGAATACCTGTGGACATCACTTTCTCAACCATGAGGTCGATCATAACTTCTTCGACGATTTTATCTACGACATTGAGCTCGTCCAACATGCACACTTAGATCGGATAACTCGGATGGATGAATGAGTGCTCAAATCAATAGAACCGGTGTCGATCTTACTAAACACAACACGATAGCAATGAGTTGTCTAGGATATAATTCACAAAAGTGTATTCGCTGCAACATTTGGCGCAATAAGTAGATAGCGGTGTAATGGGTCTCTCCAACGAACGAGAGGCCTTCATCAACGTGGTTTTGTCCGTTGCGGCATGGTCCCAATGGTCTGATGGTGAGATTTCTGGCCATAAATGTTGTTATAATCGTTCGGGGCGTCGGGCTAATGGTTATAATGCTTTCAATGGCTATATTGCTTCGCCATGTTGCGTTGTTCTGATATCCCGACGAAGTTCCAGTCTTGCAATCCTTCCTTCTACAAAGTCCCCTCTGGAATCTTCTATAACCTTTCTATCTTTGCTCTCTTCTTACTGAGATTCTTAGCCTTCTTCATTGTAGTCTTCGTCTCGATTATCCTCTTTCCATTTTGATTCTTATCTCCTTTTGGCATAGTAACTTCACGTTGTTGAGATTCTTTCATAGGGTCATAGAGTAATACATATTTTCTATCTGGGGTGGGTGTTCTACTCGTCTGTGAGTCTACTTGTGTTCTTTCAACTTTGACATCCAAGTTTCTGGTTCTAAGTAGCTTCGATCTGTTTTCTTGTTCTTCAATAAAGTGTGTTATCCTCCTAGTCATGAAATCTTTTAATTATTGTTTCTCCTGCTCTAAGCCTTCTTCTTCTTTCCTTCTGGCCTGATCTGTTTCAATCCGAGGTTTTCCTAGTAATATAGAAAATAGGGTGTTGTTCTCAATAAATTTAACAATCTCAAAATCTTCCTCTGTCGAAGTTCCATGAGCACTCATAGATATCTGGGTGAGTCTTCCACATAGGGTTATCAATTGTCCTCTAAATAATCTTATTCCTCCCAATGAAGAAATCATAGCAGGATTTCCTAAAGTTTCCCAAGTTCTTTCTGTCATGATATTTACTTGTGTTTCTTCATCCATAACGCAGCCAATGTCGAAGTCTCCTATTCTTGCTTCTATGCATTCTTTTTCTTGGAAGATCTCTGATAAGTTGATATTTTTGTGATCATTTATGGTTTCTTTCATTTGTAGCAATACATTCTTTGATTCTTTATGGGGTTCTGCCATGGTCTTAGTTTCTTGACCTTCCTCGTGGTTTTCTTGTCTCATATTCATTCTGTCAAGCTTAGCAATCATTCTAGGGAAATCTAAAACTTCATGATCCATAGATTGACAACAAAGACAACTAGGTCTTCTACCAGGGCATTCCTTAGCAAGGTGTCTCGGTCTTCTGCAATTGTAACAAAGAGTTAATCCTCTCTTTCTTTGAAATGATCCCTAGCGTTTCATGTACTGTGCACTAGGATCATAGTAGCTAGCCAACAAAAATTTCTTTCTAGGATCCTGCATCCATTTGTTAGTCCAAACATTCTTTCTATGCATAGTTATAACATATCTTTCACTATTTTTGTCAGATATACTCATATCAAACCTTATTTCATCTATTTGTTCCCTACTCTTCAAGCTAGGACAAAATTTATCAAACATACCTAGATCCATACTTTTGAAACAAAAATTCTCACTTATATTACATTTTCAATCAAAACTTTTCATTGTTCTTACCTTTATCAGAGCACAAAGCTTTCAGGTCTTACCTCTTTTCTTTAGATCTAACTTTTCTTCTTGGCACAAAGCTTTACAGGTCAAGTAGAGTACTGCGCACTAGGGCAACAGATCTACGCACAGATCTTTATCTTTTTTGTAGTTCCCAGCAATCACAGTTTCAGGTCTCGGCAACGAAACCATTTGTTGGCACAGGGGTAGACCCAGGGTTCAATGCTTACAACAACGCACCAACAAAACCCTAACTACCGGCCCTTTCGGCAACACCTGCGAAGCAGATGAAGTCTCACCCGAGGTAGAGGTAGGGGTGGTTGCAAGACTCAGATGTCTGCAACCTTAGCTGGGACACAGATCTGTGATTGTAACACCCTAACAGAGCACTTAGCAGTTATAGTTCATTAATATTCAGTCTTAGTTTACAGCACAGCTAAAACCTAATAATAGATCAGCGCAGTATTCACACAGGTCCAATAGATTCAAGCACTAAGCATAGCAACATAGATCATATCTAGCATTCATTCACATTATTCATCACTAAGCTACCATATTAGAATCTTTTAAGCATATATCATTGCACTAAGCATTTAGCCACATAAACAAGAGAACAACCATAAAGCACAAAGAAACCACAACACGGGATATACGTGGTTCACCCCCACCCTGGGGCTACGTCCACCAACTCTTCTTCTTTATTTATTTCTGTCAATATTCTACATGCACAGAGCCATGGTATCTTACTCCGTAGAGGACAAGAGATATGTGTGCACTCTGCTAGATCCACCTTCCCTGAGTTAAAGCACAAAGCCTCTTCGTAATCTCTTACAATCACTTGCACTTAGCCTTACAAATATCACACAGTATGCACAAAGCATTTACAATCATCGCTTGCACTTAGCATAGCACCAAAAACCTCTTCTTTCCCCCCCTTACATCGCCTAGGATTCTATTTAAACATTACAAAGCGGGCCTAAACATGGGTAAACCCATGGGCCGACATCCCCATGCTCGTTACATAATCCCAAAACCCAAAAAGCCCTAAAAAGGGGCTGAGATCCCACGATCTCCACTTCGACTTGCACTCCGCCTTCGACAGCCTATCAAAGTCCCAAAAATAGGTCGAACATGACCAAGGATCCTCAAAACTTGGTCAAAGGCCAACAGGCTGGTTTCCTTAGCTTTAAAAAGCATAGACAAAACAGTCTATCGAAGATATTGCAAGGAGAGTCAAAACCCATGCCTTCTTCACATGAAGCTAAAACCACAGGATCTTAGCCAAGTTGCTCCACTAAGCACACAGTTGAAAGAATCCCAAAAAGTCCAGAAAAGTTGTTTCAAGAAATAAAAGCATCACTATCAGGATTGAATGATCCACAAGTATTAGCTCGGTTCGAAGCTTTCATGAATCTGGAACAAGTTGTTCCTCATTCAACACCAACTACTTCTATTGGCACCCCAATTACAACAGAACGTGAACATTACACAACAATTATTTCTCCTATTACGTCATTAACCCTTTACAGACTAGCTTTGGAAATCCTAGTTCCGAACTCATTTATGTAGGTGACCTTACTCCTATCTTACCTGAAGAGATGTCTCCCTCAAGTTTCTTCTTCAACAAGAAATGAAAGGCTATTGTAAAAATAGAATCTCACCAAAAGGATGGAGTAGTCACCAAAAGGAAAAGATTGGTGTATGATGGGAAAGACCAAGATGATCCTAAGTTTGCAAAGGAAGTTGTAGATTCACTAGGGGCTTTTGCCACTGCCAATCAATGGTCAGTGGACAATTTAACCAAACAACTGCAACAGAAATGTCTCTTGGTAGAGCAATTGCAGAATGAGATACATAGTGCAGAACAGACTGTCAGAAGCAAGATGAACCAGGAAATTGAACAAATCAGGGCTAGTTATCAGCATCAAATGAAGCAGTTACAAGATAACCTTGAGCTTCTCTACCAAAGTTCACAGACCAGCAAAGGTTTGATCACGCACCATGACAATTTGATTGATCAGCTACAAGCCAAATTGACCCTAACAGAGAACACAAAAATAGATATTGCAGCCTTCAAAACACAAGCATCAAAAATCAATGAGAAACTGGAAGTTGCCCAGCAGGAGCTCTATCAAAAAGTAGATGTTATTCTAAAATGCTCTCATGCAGTAAACCTTTCTCTAAAAAATATTTATGTAAAGGGAAAAGAGGCCTGTGCAGCTAGGTCTAAGTTTCAAGAAGTTATCATATGGAAGTAGAAAGCTAATATCCTTGGTCTTATCCCTCTCTCACATTCTGAACAAGTAAAAGGAAAAATGGCCCTGAAAGCCTGGGAAACAAATCTAGAAGAAGGCGAGAAACTTTCCAAAGGCTTGTCTGGAGGCATTGTCTTAAGTAAATAAAAAGTTGATTGAATTTGAAGGAAATAATATCTCAGATTCATTGGGACAGATTGAGATAGAAATGAACCAACAAAGCTCCAGGAAGAACAAGGAAAATATTCAGTCAACCATCCAACATATGAACCAAATCAATTTACTCAAAATCAATGAATTGTTGGTTAATCCAAATTCACAATATCAGGTCACAGTCCAAGAAGTGAATAAGATTTAGGAGAAGCTGCCACAAATACAAAAGAAGATGTTTTCTTTTGAATTGCATGAGAAGATTGAGCCTTCGAGATTTGTGGTAGCATTGATGGACATGTGCACCCAATTCAATGGACATAGAAAAGCTAGTGTATTTGGGAGCAAATGAAAGAACATACGCATCGTCCACTTCCTCCAGCCACTCTACCTTTCACCCTCCAACTTGTCACACCCTTCATGCTCCTGATATCGTCTACCCTCACCACTTACACTTCCCCTCTCTCTACACGTCACTTACCCAGTCTATCCCTACCACCTACATTCTCGCATCCATTCATCCCACCTCCTCATTGGACACTCATCCCCACATCATCCTATTCGTGAACAATTACTCTTCTCCGTAACGGTTAGTCATCCCATAACGAGCCAACATTGAGCTACCTGTCCAATTACCACCCCCATATCTTCAATTGCAATTCTTTATCCCAGTGAATGCATTCGAAGGGACAGATGGCAACATAATCAAATGGAAAAGACAATAATCCAAATGATTGTGGTGGCCTTATTGGACATGTGTACCCAGTTTAAAGAACAAAGGAAAACAAGCTCATCTGCTAGCAAATGAAGAGACAAATGAAGCGCTAACAAAACTCAACAATATTTGCATGATGTTATTTCATTCGAATTGTATTCTATTTTTACTCAGATATTGTAGGAAGTCCAATGGTTTTCATTTGGGACAATTTTTGTATAAATAGATAGGTTTTAGTTCTATTTGACGTTGCTTCTGGCCGAATGTAAAAGAGAAAAAAAATTGAATATCAATACAAGTGCAGACAGGGATTCTAAGTTTCGTTCAATTTGAGTTATGTGTTTCCTTTATGTTTCCATCTCTCTGAATTTCTTTCTGTAGTTCTTGAAGAGTGAATGATTACAATTTAGTACTACATCTACTGTGATCATAATATATCATAAGTTCATTCAATAACAACTTTTCCTCTGTTATTACTATGAGTAAAACAAGACCTGTGATTTGTGTGAATTATTGCATTTTTATCCCCTTTCAAGGGTGCATATTCTGCTTTTCTTCTACTGCAAACAAGGTGAGACTTATATGTAATTGATACCTGACTCTGTTTTTAACAATTTTGTAAATCATTTCTACATCATTTGACATTATAATTGCAACTCGGATAAGGAGATACAACCTTTGTATTTTCTTATCATTAATTTCATTTAAAGATTATTTCTCAGAAAACTGAAGGTAGAAAAAAACACTCATAAAAACACTTCATTTAAAACCTTTGATGCCTAACATTATTCTTTGAGCCTTAGAATCAATCTCAGGAACAACATATTTTTTGCGTCATTGTCGGGGACGGAGAAAAGAAATCATTTTTCCTTGGGAGAACGACAAAGTTAAATTTTGGTCTTTGATGATGAACAAAGATCGAATACGTGAAAAGGTTCATTTTTCACCTAGCGACTCCATTGTAGGTAAAGTTGGCCTTCGGTCAAAAGAATACCACAAAAAACCCAAACAAAAAACAGACTACACTAGTTTCGAATCCCAAAAAATTGTTGAAACCAAAGGCATATCTCAGACAAAATTTTGCATCAGCAAGTAAGGTCTATCAACCTAGAGTTACACAAGTTAATAGTAAGATTCTCGCTGAAGAGCTTAGTCTTAAAGAAAAATTTAAACAAGTTCATTCTACAGAAACATCAACAAGTAAGTCTGAAGTTAAACTAGGAACTCCAGAAGTAATTATTTATGAAATAAAATTTGAGATCGATCAAACCATCCTTATTTCATTGATAGATACTTTTGCCAGTGAAAATAAAGAATCTATTTCAATCCCTACTCTAATTAGTACACAACCGATTCTTTCTCTTC
The DNA here is from genome assembly GCA_900067695.1 of Picea abies. NCBI lineage: Eukaryota > Viridiplantae > Streptophyta > Pinopsida > Pinales > Pinaceae > Picea > Picea abies. The sequence goes on along the minus strand of CBVK0100043044.1, from coordinate 33,856 downwards.
CCAAAGTAAAATTTTTTGTTTCCAAAAACCCTATAGATTATTTTTTATACACAGATTCATCACCTACTATTTCTCTTATCATGCATCTAGTAGATCTGAGAAACCAAGCTCAAGTTTTCCTTTTCCCCATCATCTAGATCTTCCATCTTCTCACGATCATTTTCCTGAACTTCATTCACACCATCCTGAAGTAGTTAAAAGATCAGTAGATCAGTCTTTTGAAGTTTTTGATAATCTCCTATTTAGTCTTCGAATTTCGTCTCCTAGACTTTCAATGGTCAGTGCTGGAGGTGCTGGTGCTGGAGGTGTCGGAGGTGCAGGGGATGGTGGACAAGATCAACCCCCTAGGATCTTTGCCAAGGTCGAAGCTAGATATGCTCCCTTATTTCTTCCTGTTGTCCTGCATGATTTACCTGAAAATTACATGAAGAGCCTCCCTAAATTCACGGGAGAAGGGGATTTAACAGCAACAGAACATATAGCTTGTTTCAATCAATTTGTTGATATTCTTGGTGTTGATCACGAGGATGTTTACACGATACTTTTAGTACAAACCTTTGAAGGAAAGGTAAGAACATGGTTTAGAGGACTTCCGGTAGGTTCTATACCATCTTATAATGATCTATAAACTTTCTTCATAAGGCAATGGGGTGAGAAAAAAGATCATCTTTATTACTTAACTGAATTCGGAGCCTTGAGAAAGAAGACATCAAAATCAATCCTAGAGTTCATTGAAATATTTAATAATCATTATCACAAAATCCTGGCTGAAGTTAAACCTTCCTAAGTAGCTGCAAAAGTCACTTTTGCAGGAGCTTTCGATTCTGATTTTGCTCTACTTTTGAGAGAAAGAAGATCCACTACCTTAGCAGGGATGCAAGATGATGCTATAGAGATTGAATCAAATATGATGGCATCTGGGAAGTTGAAAACTAAAGTTGATATGGGAACAAGAGAACCCAAGAGTTTTAAAGAACATACAGGGCCCTCTGGATCTGGAAAATCTGCAAAGGAAAAAATGGATGAGATGGCTAAAATTATTAAAGATCTATCGAACAAAATTTCCAGGATGGAAATGGAACAAGCCAAACCTGATCCATATGTTAGAAATCAATTCAGGAGAAATCCTAATCCTTAGATACAACAAAGGCAAATAAAAAATGAGGAATATAAGATTCAAGCTCCTTTTAAAATTGAGAATTTCATACAAAGAGATGAGGTGCAAGATTATGATGAATTAGATGAAGACCTAAACAACCTCAACGATGATGATCTTGAGCCTCACCTAACCAAACAGGATTATGAAAAATCCTTGGATCTGGAATCTCTATTTAATTATGATGAAAATATCAACAATTTGGGAGACTCTACATATAGAGGTCTCGTTGATTCAATAACGGCCGAGCTTCAACATAAATATGATTTGAGGCCAATAGAAAAAAATTCTACAAATATTCCACCAAAAAATATTTTAACACGAAACAAAGCAAATGAGGCAACAGTTACAAAACCATCAACTGAAACGCAAGTTTCCCGAATAAAGCAAGTTGAAATGAAAGCATTACATACTAAGAAGCCAGAAAACACAGAAGTTGAAGTTCAAACCAGGGAAATTGAAAAATCAACTGGGACTTTCAATTTAGAGAATGAACTTAATAAAATTAAAATTCCAATGCTTCTGGTTGAACTCTCTAGGAACTCAACCTATAAAAAAAACAAATCGCTAAAGCAATAAATTTTTCCGATGCTGAATGTCAAGCTAATGTTATCAATTTGCAGGATGAAAAACCTACAATCATGTTTGGACCACACATTGAAAACAATAAGGATTCTGTTGCTCCTTTCTATATTACATTGATTGTGCACGATAATTTACTTCACAATTGCATGTTAGACTCAGGAGCTTCGCATAATTTAATGCCTAAGATTATCATGGAAAAATTGGGCCCTAAAATTACCAGACCTTATGCAGATTTATACTCATTTCATTCTAAAAAGGTTAAGTGTCTGGGTATGATTAAAGATTTAGTTGTAAATCTTGATCAGGTTCCTGTGAAATGTATTATTATGAATGTGGTTGTTGTTGATGTTCCTTCCAAGTATGGCATGCTTCTATCCAGATCCTGGGGTGCCAAGCTAGGAGGATCGGTTTAGTTAGACATGACATATGCTACAATTCCAATTTTTGGTGGACAGTTTACTTGATTATACAGAGAAACTAGACTGACTTATATTGTAAGTGACCCTCAAAACCCCAATAACTACCCATTCTATGTTTTTTTTACACAAGAAAGAGGTTTATATATTAAGATAGCAGTGGTGTGACCACTGTGGAGAGATCTAAAAAATTCAGCCCTGCATTCTGTGCATGGGCTTCGAGATTACATGTAGTACTACCCTGATATAAAGTCCCGGGATTCCCATAACTTCCGAGAGTCCAAAAAATGGCTGAACACAGAATGAGAACCAGCTTACCATGTGGCTGCTTGTAATTCAAAAGGAGGTTGTACTCCTGCTTACAAAGAAAAAACCAAAGAGCCAAAAAAGAGTTAGTTTCAGAAGTGAGGAAAACCATAATTAAGCCTTCTGGTCCGGAATGGTGGAACTTGTGCTCGGAGACATCTTCGCACCTACATTGTCCAACGATTTGGGCCTGCGACTTGGATTTCCAGCTTTTCAATTCTTGCCTCCAATTCAACAATTTTGTTGTGTTGTGTGAGTGAGAGCTTCGACCGCTTCCTCCTTAAGCTGGATTAGATCTTCTTCCACCGTTTCGAACCTCCGCCCGTCTTCCCTGTCCAGACAAAGCAGGAAGCCTCTGTGTGCATTGAGTGTACTTTTCAGCTTGCGAATTTCAAGTTCCAGGGAGGGGAGGCTGAATTGGAACTGGACGCCATTGCACAAGCAGGGGCAATGGAGACTAACCAGGCAAGGGACCAAGCCGAATCAAACGGGCAGGAATGAGTAGGGGGAGGGACTGAGAGCACCAACCAAGTGAGAGACCAGGCAGTATCGAGAATGCAAGATAGGTAAGAGCAGGACACGACCTTCCAAATTTTAACAACACTTTGAATGTGCGTCGCCATGAGTTGAAACGACCTCGCGCGAGTGTCATGCGGGAGGGGGATGGGTTCAGAGTAGAGCGACATGAGTGACGTGAGGCAAAGGACAGGTGAGGAGTGGTGATGGGACACTAACAAGTAAGTGAAGTACCTTCACGTGGGGTAGGGGACAGACAGAGGTGTCGCCTGAGGGACGCCATGAGTCGAGGAGTTCGGGAGAAATGTGCGCCATGTGCCCCGAGAGGTCCAGTTGAGCGCCCTCCACATGTTGTTAAGGGAGTGGGTCGAAGCATATAGTACCATTAATGGAGAGTTGGCCCCTGCTCAAGGGGGTGGCAGCTTTGGCAGCCTGGTCTACTTCACCATTGAGTTGTCGGAGCACATGAAAGAAGTCGATTTTATGGAAGGAGTGTGAGAGCCACAAACTTTTCTTGGGGATTTGTCGAAGGTTCATTTGATTTGGCAGTGTGTTAGTGACCATAGCTTGGATTAAAATCCGGGAATATCCTATCACTATAATGTCTTTGATAGCTAGCTTCCGGGCTTGGATGAGTCCTTGCCAAAGGCTTAGAGCTTCTACAGTGTTGTTGGTTTCTTCTCCTAACCCCCAGGGGTAGACAAGTTCCCAGAATTCAGCGGGGTCATAGATAACCCCTCCCCCTCCTGTCACCCTTGGATTTCCTTTCGAAGCTCCATCAAAGAACAAGATGTGTTTGTGTTGAGTGCGTCTCCATTCTTTGAAGTCCTCGGGATGTTTACGCACTTCCCAGAATTCGTGAGGCTTGGAGAGTGGAGGGGGGGGGACTTTAAATCTGGAGCAAGGCTATGAATCCAAGATTCTTTATAGGAGGAGAGAATTTGGGGGTTGGTGTTTGGACACAGGAGAGTGAGGCAGTCACCCAATAAGGCTTTGGATTTGGCAAAAACGTGGGCGGGAGTGGAGGACCAGTTTCTAAAGATTCATGAATTTCTTTCGAGCCAGAGTTTCTAGAGGATGAGTTTAGGGAGGGTCATCCAGCAACTTTTAAGTTGAGTCTTGGCCTTGAGAGGGAAAGGACAGAAGGTGGTCCAGGCTTTTAACGGGGAAGTTATATCTGGAGGGAAATGGTCGGTCGAGGTCCCTCCTGGTAGGGCCATCTGCAAAACTTCTTTTGCAAAAGGGCATCTAAGGAGCAGATGGTCAACAGTTTCTTCATGGGAGTCGCAAAGGGGGCATCTCGAGGGTCCTTCCCAACCTTTCCGCCAAAGTTTATCACTTGTCAGGATGTTGTTATGAGCTAGAGTCAAAATGAAGAAGTCCACTTTGGGTAGACTTTTGACGCGCCATATTTATTTCCATAACGTTGGATTTCTTGGGGCCCGAGGCTCAGCTGTGAGGGTTTTATAGCCGGTTGTTGCTATGTAACTCCCGGATTTTGTGCCCCAACCTCGCTGGTCCTTGAGTCTTTTAGATATTGGGGATTTTTCTCGGAGCAGGTTAACCAACGTTTCTTTTTCTTCTTGGATCTGTGAAGGGTAGGCTCGGAGGTTCTAGCTTGCCCAATTGTTTGTTCCATCTCTTTTCCAAATGGAAATGTCCTAGAGGGTGTTGTAATTTTGAGCTTCTAAGAAGACTTTTAGGCGCTCTTTCTGACCTGGAAGTAATGTTGTTCTTCCAGCTTGGTCTCCTGGATTAGCAGTATGTCTGGAGTGGAGACGTGCATTAAGTCTTTCATTGCTTCAACTTTCTGTTTACTCTCGAGACCTCTGCAATTCCAAGAGACGACTTTCATTACTTACCTTTGTTAGTGGTGGCGGCTCCTTTTTGGAATTGCCCTTGTTGCCTCATTGTTCTTGCATTAATCATTCTGTCCAGAGTTGATTGTCCCCCCCTGTAGCTTGTCTTTGTAGGTTTCTGCTTCTCTGCATTCTTTTGTTGATTTCCTTCCCCCTTTTGAGGTTTTTTTAGTGCTTATTTTTGGATCTATTTCCCCTTCCTCTTCTTCTGATAGATCTTCCTCTGGTCCTTGGTCCATTTGAGCTACTTCCTAGGGGGGGTCTGCATTAGACGAAGGATTAGGCCCATTGCTTTCTTTTTCTGACAGGGTTGGGATCGAGGGTGGATCAGTTTCTAGTATGTTCCTTTCGATTTCTAGTTCATCCTAGGTAGATAGGTTATTGCCTGTTTCAGGTTGTGCTTTTTTGGGGGGATCTTTTTTTTTTGGTGAGGGAGGATTTGGGGCTTTTCCATCTCCCCTGGGTCCAGATTTTTTTTCCTTGTGTCTTTTGGGTTGTTGCCATCCTTCTTCCAAGTCTTTTTCTTGCTGGGCTTGGGGGATTTTGGGGCAGTTTTTCTGGAAATGGACGTACTCATGACAATGTCGACATTTAAAAGGTAGTTGTTCATAATCTAGCTTCTGGTACTGCTGCCAATCACCTACAGTCAATTTTAAAGCTTCCGGGAGACCCGCTTCTAAATCAACTTCAACATGGATACGTGCACATGAGTATTGTTCTTTGGAGTTAGCTTTATCAATGTACTTACCTAGCCCGTTGTTGATGGCCTGCATCGACGAGGTAAACTAGCAGTGGATCGGCAAATTAGGGAGTCTGACCCACACCGGTATCATCTTGGGTACATCCAGCGCCAGGTCTAAGTCAGGTGTCCAACGATTGAGGTATAGTCCTTGAGGGCCCATGAAGTACGACCCATTTCTAAAAATCAGATCTCGGTCGTCTTTGGAGATAAATTCAAAGAGGAAGAACCCTCGTCCAACCACATAGCAGGTGACACTGTTGGTGATCAGGGGTCACCGGTTCTTTTGGATCCAGTTCTCAGTGGTGCGTGGTGAAGGCCAGAACCTGACAAACTGACCCACCAGAGCTCGATCTGCCAACGATAACGCGATTTGCATGGGTTGATCTAGTGGTAGGGCAATTGAATGGATTTCATCCATCTTTTTGACGAACTTGGAAGGGGGATCGAAGGCCAACAGTTTTCCTTCAGCGATGAGGAGACATCTGAAGGCAGCGGCAGTGGGGGGAGGCGGCAGATCGCCGCCCCTATCAGAGCTCATGAGCAAGAGACCTAGCTTCTAGATTTACAGCGGCTCAAAGCAGCAAGAAAAATATAGATTCCCCCCAGTCTATGTTGTTGATCAAGATTTAAGCAATTGTATATTATACATAGATGATGATTTTGAAGAACGTATAGAAGAAGAAAATAAAAAAATAGAATTTTTAAAGAAAAATATAAATGTTAGAGAAGGGATGTGGAAAATGTTCTTTGATGGTGCTTCATCTTGCGAAGGAGCAGGAGTTGGAGTTTTATTTGTGGCACTAAGTGATGCATATGTTATTCCTTTCTCTTGTAGATTACAATGGGATGTTGATTATACCAATAATGTTTGTGAATATGAAGCTTTAGTTTTAGGATTTGAAGCTACAAGAAAATTAAAAATCGAACTTTTGATAGTTTATGGTGATGTTGAGCTCATTGTAAAACAAATAAAACATCAATATCAACCTAAGCATCCGAGATTGAGATCATATAGAAATTGTGTCTAGGATCTAATAGTGAATTTCTTCTTGACTTTTAATATACACTCTATTCACAGAATGCAAAATCAACAAGCTGATTCTTTAGCCAAAGTTGTTGCGACTTTCGTACCCCTATTGTTTTGAAGTTGAAGTATCATATTGAGATGAGGCATAGACCTTCGATTCCAAACAATGTTCAGCATTGGCAAATGTTTGAAGATGATGAACAAATCAAGTAGTTCCTAGAAATGGTAGATGAGTTTTTTGAGACCCACATCGATCAAGAAAATTAGAATGATCTGGCCTGGATTTTGCAGGAAGGAGAGAACCCAGAAAAGTTCCAAGATAAAATTGCAAATCACCGCATGCTCTTACTTAAAACAATAAAATTCCCAGAGGTCTAATCCCTCTAGAAAGGTTGTTTGACCAGGATGATATACCTTTAAATTCTACCTTGCGACCTCAACCCGAAGAAGTTGAAGATTGTAATGTAGGAACAAATGAAATTCCCAAGACGGTCAAAATTTCTAAATATCTTCTGACTCAAATAAAGAGTAAATACGCTCAGTTACTTAAACATTATAAAGATGTTTTTGCATGGTTTTATGATGATTTTAAAACTTATGACACTTGTTTTATTGAACACAAGATTCCCTTAAAACATGGTATTAAGCCTTTCAAGCAGAAGCTTAGACTGATAAACCCAATTCTTCTGCCAGTAATAGAAACGGAGGTTAAAAAAATCCGTCATGCAAAAATCATCGTTCCCCTTAGATATTTTGACTGGGTGGCCAATTTGGTCCCTGTTAGGAAAAAGAACAGCGAAATAAAACTTTGCGATGATTTTAGGAACTTAAATCGGTCTTCTCTTAAAGATAACTACCCACTCCCAAAAGTGAACCATGCTTTAGAGAAGGTAGTAGGGGCTAACATAATTTCTATGATTGATGGTTTCTCAGGATATAATCAGATTGTTGTTCATGAAGATGATAGAGAAAATGTTGCATTTACTACTCCATGGGGAACTTTTATGTATGATAAAATGCCTTTTGGTTTAATGAATGCAGGAGCAACTTTCCAGAGAGAAATGGATATCGCATTCGTCGGTGAAAGAGATAAGTTTGTTGTTATTTATCTAGATGATCTGACAGTTTTTTCCAATTCCGATGCAAAACATTTGGTGCACCTCATACAAACTTTTGAAAAGTGTAGAAAATTTGGTTTGTCTCTTAATCCCAAAAAATCACACTTTTCCATGCAAGAAGGTAAACTTCTAGGTCATATAGTTTCAAAATATGGAATTAAGGTTGATCCTAAATGAGTTGAGGTTATTGACCTGATTAATATTCCTAGAAATAGAAAATAGATTCAATATTTTTTGGGAAAGATCAATTTTTTGAAGAGATTTATTCCTAACTTTGCTGAAATGATCAAATTGATTATGGATATGTTGAAAAAGGACAACGAAGTAAAATGGACTACAGAAGCCAAAGCATATTTCAAGCGTGTTAAGAAAGTTATAGGAGAAGCACCAGTATTGGTAAGTCCAGACTATACAAAAGAATTATTAATCTTCTCCTTTGCTTCTGAACATATTGTTGCAGCAGTGCTCCTTCAAAAGAATGAAGAAGGATTCGAACAACCAATAGCCTTTTTCAAGAAAAGCATCAGGGATGCAGAGCTAAGATATGATATTCTTGAAAAACAAGCTTATGCAATGGTGAAGGCTCTCAAGGCTTTCAGAACATATGCCTTGCACTCCAAAATAATTGCTTATGTACCAACAAATACAATTAAAGATATTTGGTTCAGCCGGACGGTGATGGAAGAAGAGGTAGATGGTTGGCTAAAATTCAAGAGTTTGATTTAGAAGTGAAACCAACGAAACTAGTGAAAGGTCAAGGTCTGGCAAGGTTGTTAGCAGAATCAAATTTTAGAGCACTTAGAATAAATAACCTCGAATCACATGATTCTCTTCTAGATATAGAGGAGATTGATGATCAAGCACCCATTATTCAGATTGAAGAAAAAATTTCCTCCTCATATTGGTACAACGATATTGTTACATATCTCCTTACTCTTCAATGTCCAAGTGACATGACCCCTTCAAAAGCAAGAACTTTAAAGCTACATGCAATTAAGTATTGCATTATTGATGGCAAGTTATACTAGAAAGACCCCCTTGGTTGCTTATTGTGTTGCCTGATAGAATCTTAAACAAAAGGTGTCATTGATGAATTTCATGAAGGAGTATGCAGAGGACATCATGCCTAGAGAGCAACAACTTATAAAATTTTAAGGGCGGGATATTATTGGCCAAAATTATTTACTGATGTAAATGCAAGGGCCAAAGCTTGCGATGCATGCCAACTATTTGCTGGTAAGAAAAATCTTCCTGCCTTACCTTTAATTCCAGTAAAATTTGAAGGTCCTTTCCAACAATGGGGCCTAGAATTCATTGGAGAAATCCATCCACAATCGAGTTCTCAACATAGATGGATTCTAACCGCTACAAATTATTTTACGAAATGGGTTGAAGCCATTCCAACTCGAAATGCTACAGATTCGGTAGTGATAAACTTTTTGGAAGAAAACATCCTAGCAAGATTTGGTTGTCCTAGGAAAATAGTTACATATAATGCTCAGGATTTTAAATCTATGGTAATGATCAATTTTTGTCAAAAATACAATACTATTTTAGGTCATTCTACAACTTATTATCCTTAGGGAAATGGGTTGGCCGAATCATCTAACAAGAGTTTGATGACTATAATCAAGAAAGTTTTGACTGAAAATAAAAAAAAGCTTGGCATATACACTTAAAATACACCTTATGGGAAAACTGAATTGGCACCAAGAAATCTATAGGTATGTCTCCTTTCCAATTAGTTTATGGTACTGATGTTATTCTTCCTATTAATCTTGCTCTTCCTGTAATGAAACTCTGACAGGATGCAAATGAAGAGCCAAATGATGTTACGAGAAGAATAAATCAAATCATCAAAGTTCACGAAAACAAAGTAGAAGTGGGTGATAAGCTTCAAAAATACCAGGATAATATGAAAGCCCTTTTTGATTTAAAAAAGCTAAAGACAGGGAGTTTCTTCCTGGTGATTTAGTTTTAAGATGGGAAGCTAGAAAGGAAGATGTAGGGAAACATGGCAAATTCGAACATCTCTGGTTTGGACCTTTCAAAATTGCAACTACTAAGGGAAAAAACTCATTCTCTCTGGAAAATCTTCATGGAGAGATTATTGAGGCCCCTATCAACGAGCGTTATTTAAAACATTTCATGCAGTAATTATAGTTTGGATCTCCATTGTATATATCGGATTGGATTGACATTGGCTATTTTAATTTTCAATTTTTCTTTTCTTTTTGTAAATTATTTGAGTCATTTGATCATTTGTTGTAAATATTTTCAATAAGTTTATGATTGCTTGACATCATTTAACTAAAAAATAAAAACATTATGTATCACATATCATCTCTATTCTACATGATTATCTGATATTTTATATTTCATTCCTTTTGCAGAATAGATCTTGTGGAACAAGAGATGAGGCTGAATAAAAACTCGACACTCGTCTTTCAAGCATTTGATTTCTCTAAAAACAAGCAATAAATAAATAATCTGCCTCGTTGAAATTTCAAAAGGAAAATAAGGTATGAGTCCCTACTCTTCTTATAGTTTAGATAAAATTTAAAAATTCTTTTCGAAATGAATGTGAAGGAAGTTTTTCTCATGATAATATTATCACCTGACCAAAAAATCAGAGAGGTATTAAATTATAACCTGAAGTGTCATGCTGATAAATTTTAAAGCCATCTCTCAAATAAAAATAAAAATAATAATAAATGAACTCGAAAGAAGTCTGAATTTAAGACACAAACTTGTGTAGGATTAGGACATTTTGTTTCAGATCCTCCGAAACCTTGATTTGGTTATTTTTACCTATCCCCAAGTTCTTATCCACTTCAAATTTTCTTTCTCCTTTCTTATTTTGTTTTAGTCTCCATAGAAAGAAATAAACTTACCTTGACTCTGAAAACTTAAAAACATATTTTCAAAACAAGATTAGGCAAAAATCTTTAAGTTCCTTTGATTTTAATTGAAAAAGTATGTCTAGGGTAATCCTGATAGATTTAGCTCTGCTATCGGACTTTAAACTGATTAATTCGCTCAAGGTTGATCCCTGAAAAGATGAAAAATCCCATAAAAAAATTTCCTATAGGCGAAGGTGTATTGAAAACCGGAAGAAATTTAGTTTCAGAGTATTCTTAAAATGGTTATCAGACCTTCTTTTCAGTTTAAAAGTTTTAAACATATATCATCCCTTGTATGTTACATACAAATTGATTGCCCCCACTTTGAAATATTAAAATATAAGACAGATGGTGAAATGAAATTCATAATTTGATTGCCCCCATATTGTCCAAAAGAGATGATGAAAGGAAATTTGTATATTGATTGCTCTCATCTCAACGAAATGCAAAGTGTTAATTGAAGTGGTGAATGGAAATTCAATGGGAGAAGTAGATAACTTCACCGGGGTATTGAACAAGATCGCTAGCAGTGAATCAATATCTATGATATCTGAAAGGTTGTCATACATATCTATATATCATACTCTGTTATCTAGTTCTCTTTCCGATGATATTTACATCCTGAACCAACTAGGGATTCCCTAAACGAATATGTTACATCTGCTTAACCTTGAAGCAAACAAAGTTGGTCGAAGCCTGATATTTTAGTTAAAATTATTTTGATTATCTTAAACAAATCTGAAATCAGTTTTAGGAAAATGAAATTTTAAATAGCCTAACTTGAGATCAATCATTAAGTATGTTTTGAAGGTTTTTGAGACTTGGTTAAGTTTGTTTTTCTATGTATGATTAATTCTTAAATAAAACTGGAAAATGTTTTTCAAAAAGCAATAATAACTCCATTTACCCAATAAAGGCACTTGGTCTACTGTTCTTTCGCGCCTCACAAGGAGCCACAATCCCCAGATGGAGCCTATGTTAGAACACGCATAATTTTGAGCTTTCGAACTTTATATTTTGCCTCTTAGAAATAAATTTTTTACCCGAAAAGCAAAAAACTTAGAGAGTTGCCTTTTAATTTTAAAATAAACCCATTGGTTGTTATTTATCAATAAGGCGCTTACAATATCTATCGTTGATGAGTTACTCTGATTTGATCGAACGGTCCTAATGATCTTCGAAGTTTAGAAGCTGCCTGAGTTTTAAAAGAAAGTCTTTAATGGTCACTTCGGAGCTTCGCACTTCAGGTATTCCAACAAATCTAAACAACAAAAACCCCAAAACTCTGAAGTCCCGAAGATAGTCACTCGTGATAATTCCTAAAGGACTTGTGGACACATAATGGGACATGTGTCTTTTAAAATCTTTTCTTGGGTTGACACGTGGCACTTATTTTTTACTTTTACGTCAGATGATTCACTCGTTTTCAAGTGACATGTGGCACCTCTCTTTTCTTGACACGTCATCAAGAATGACGTCATATTTGCCATGTCACTCTGGGAGATTGCCCTACGAGAGTTTTAACAAAGACTGAGTTCACAAACCCTCGAAGTATCAAAGTGCCAAAGTAATTACTAAAATTAAAAAGTGTTTTAAAGGGTTAATAAAACATTTAATAACTTAGATTAATCATGATTAATTATTAATTAATCACTCCGCAATTTCAGACTTCGGGAGATTTCCATCCTGTCACATCCAAAATTTTTGAAAGTCGAACCGTCGAAGTATTAATGACATTTATGATTGATTGAGGTTAATGATTTCAAATAAATATTGCGAATCACTAGGTAATAAATTCCATTAAGTTTTAAATAAATTCTTTGTCAATAGATCTCTACGAAGATCGATAGACTTTTTGAATAAAGCACTTCGAATTTCAAAATCATTTTACCATTTGCAATTAACAGTTTTTTATTCAGTGTAGAGCTTACAGACTTCTCTTGTTACAGGTAGGCTAATTCTTTTTCCTTGAAGATTATGGCACCATGAAAAGTTGCAAAGAAGCTTGACGCATTAGAGAGATGATTCCAATCCAAATGCAGATGTTCTATCAGACACAACTCCGCGATTTACGGACACCATTAAGTCTTGGAAGCAGGTTTTTGATATCTTAGAACATGAGATCATTAACTGTCCAGACGACTCTGCTGAGGAATACGATGAGTCTTTTTCATCCAAGCTTAGAATGGTAGCATAGTCAGAACTGCATAAGATCATTGCACGACCCAGAATTATACCTTACATTGATATGATAAATTGGGCTTTGGAACATGTCGACATCCAAACCAGAAGCATCATCAGCCACCAGCAGACTGTCGTTGGCCCTTTCCGATCGAAGAATCTACAAGTAATGTATAATATTTCCCCTACCCCTAAATACACTTACAATGCAGCATTTCTTCTATATTTTGAGAGAAGAGAATGCACCCAATACGGTAGAAATGGTCATGATATAATCGAGACCTGGTAAGGACATCCAAAAAAATTCAGAGTCGACGCTCATGATATGTATGCCATGTCATCCTTGGATGCTCATATGTTATATATAGACATGATGCTTTGTCGTCTGTTTGGGAAGAAGAACCCTACGCATTTCTCAGTTGAGTGGGTAACCATAATGAATGAAGTAGCTGAGGGTTATACCTTCAATTGGGCTAAAATGTTATCTGATAATCTAGCCAAGGAAATTGTTGAGTATCAATCATCAAAATCAAAGGGGCAACCTACTCCTTTTTACATGTCAACGTATATTATGGATGCCATTTGTTTCATGACCCCATTCCCCCTGATGAACTGGAGTTGGACCCTGGCCAGTTCTGAGCCAATACATTTCTACCACTCAAAATTATGGGAAGAAAATGCCAAAGATTTCTTTTACGAAATCTGTCACAACATAGTGGTACATGTTCACATAGCTATTTATGGCCACACGCCACCCATGATTTCAGAAAAGATAACGGGGAACTTAGGAAAACTTGTAGACTGCTTCAATGAGGAGAATTTCTCCTACATTATAGTATTTGGTTGTTATGTTCCTCCTCATGCCCTCCCATAGTTTTTACCTTACAGGCTGGTGTGCAGAGAAGTGGCATACCAAACAGTAGCATCAACAAGGAATTAAAAGCAGCTCAGAAAAAGGTTTGGCCAACTTTTCCCATTCAAGTTGGTTTGTTCACATTATTAGATTTTGGTCATTCTAAAGTCGAGGCCGCAGCCCTAGAAGATGTCAGATTAGTTGACATCGAATTCAAGAATTATCATCCACATAAGATAGTGGAAAATCATTTGGATCAATTTAACATGAAGTGATACATCCATGAGGATTCTCCTTATGATGAGATGTTCAGGGGAGTTAGATCTTATGAGGAAGTTCAAAGCAGATTCCAGACTCTACCCCCCGACCAATAGGTTGGTTTCCTCAGCTTTCAAAAGCATAGACAAAACAGTCTACCAAATATATTGCAAGGAGATTCAAAACCCTTGCCTTCTTCACAGAAACCTAAACCCATAGGATCTGAGCCAAGTTGCTCCATTAAGTACACAGTTGAAAAAGTCCCAAAAAGTCCAGAAAAGTTGTTTCAAAAAATAAAAACATCATTGTCGGGACTGAATGATCCACGAGTATTAGCTCGGTTCGAAGCTTTCATGAATCTGGAACAAGTTGTTCCTCATTCAATGCCATCTATTTCTGTTGGCACCCCAAATACAACATGACATGAACATTCCACAACAATTATTTCTCCTATTACATCATTAACCCCTTTACAAACTAGCTTTGGAAATCCTAGTTCCAAACTCATTTATGTAGGTGACCTTACTCCTATCTTACCTGAAGAGATGCCTCCCTCAAGTTTCTTTTTCAGCAAGAAATGAAAGGCTATTGTAAAAAGAAAATCTCACCAAAAGGATGGAGTAGTCACCAAAAGGCAAATATTGGTGTAGGATGGGAAAGACCAAGATGATCCTAAGTTTGCAAAGGAAGTTGTAGATTCACTAGGGGCTTTTGCCATTGCCAATCAATGGTCAGTGGACAATTTAACCGAACAACTGCAACAGAAATGTCTCTTGGTAGAGCAATTGCAAAATGAGATACATAGTACAGAACAGACTGTCAGAAGAAAGATGAACCAGGACATTGAACAAATCGAGGCTAGTTATCAACATCAAATGAAGCAGTTACATGATAACCTTGAGTTGCTCTACCAGATTTCATAGACCAATAAAGGTTTGATCACTCATCATGACAATTAGATTGAGGAGCTGCAGGCCAAATTGAACCTAACAAAGAACACAACAATAGATATTACTTTCTTCAAAACACAAGCATCATAAATCAATGAGAAGATGGAAGTTGCCTAGCATGAGCTCTATCAAAAAGTAGATTCTATTCAGAAATGTTATCGGGCAGTAAACCTTTCTCTAAAAAATATTATGTCAAGGAAAAAGAGGCCTGCGCAACCAGGTCTAAGTTTTAAGAAGTTATCATATGGAAGAAGAAATCTAATATCCCTGGTCTTGCCCCTCTCTAACATTCTGAACAAGTAAAAGGAGAAATGGACCTTAAAGCCTGGGAAACAAATCTGGAAGAAGGCGAGAAAATTGCCAGAGATGCAAAAGACGCTTGTTTGGAGGCCTTATCTTCAGTAAATAAAAAGCTGATTGAATTTGAAGGAAATAATATCTCATTCATTAAGACAGATTGAGATAGAAATGAACCAACAAAGCTCTGGGAAGAACAAGGAAAATATTCAGTTGGCCATCCAACAGATGAACCAGATCGATTTACTCAAAATCAATGAATTGTTGGTTAATCCAAGTTCACAATATCATGTCACAGTCCAAGAAGTGAACAAGATCCAGGAGAAGCTGCCACAAATACAAAAGAATATGTTTTCTTTTAAATTGCATGAGAAGATTGAGCTTTCGAGATTTTTGGTAGCATTGATGGACATGTGCACCCAATTCAATGAACAGAGAAAAGCTAGTGCAACTGCGAGCAAATGAACGAACGTACACAACGTCCACTTCCTCCACCCACTCTACCTTTCACCCTCCAGACTCTCGATACCGTCTACCTCACCACTTACACTTCCCCTCTCTCTACACGTCACTTACCCTGTCTATCCCTACCACCTACATTCTCACGTCCACTCATCCCATGTCCTCATTGGACACTCATCCCCACATCATCCTATTCATGAACGATTAATCTTCTCTATAATTGTTAGTCATCCCATAACAAGCCAGTGCTGAGCTACCTATCCAATTAACACTCCCATATCTTCAACTACAATTATTTATCCCAGTGAACGCATTCGAAGGGACAGATGGTAACATAATCAAATAGCAAAGACAATAATCCAAATGATTGTGGTGGCCTTAATGGACATGTGTACCCAGTTTAAAGAAAAAAGATAAACGAGTGCATCTGCGAGCAAATGAAGCACCAACAAAACTCAAAAATATTTGCATGTTGTTATTTCATTCGAATTGTATTCTATTTTTAGGCAGATATTGTAGGAAGTACAATGGTTTTTAGTTGAGATAATTTTTGTGTAAATAGATAGGTTAAACAAATACCCATTTGTAGGTCTTATGTGATCCAGATCTCCAGCCTAATCTGCATCAACAAACCCATGTATGTTCAATCCTGATCTTCCTTGGTAGCATAATCCATAAATAGTAGTGCCACACAAATACCCTCTTTACTACTATCCATTGCTCCTTCCTTGGTTTTGACATATACCTGCTCAAAACTCCTACTGCATGTGCAATATCCAGTCTTGTACATACCATTGCATACATCAAACTACTAACTGCACTTGCATATAGAACAAAAGACATATCTTCTTCATGTGTCTTGCAACATTCATCTGCGTATAACTTTACACCTATAGGAATAGGGACCCTGACTGGTTTACATTCCTGCATATTAAACCTTTGTAATATTGTTTCGACATAATTTTCTTTGATTTTACTACACTTTCCTATTTTCTTGATCTCTTTTCGTTTCCATGCCCAAAATGAAATTTGGAGCACCAAGATCCTTCATCTCAAACTTAAAGGACAACTGAGTTTTAACATCCTCGATAATCTCCTTGTCGTTTCCTATCAACAACATATCATCCACATACAAGACCAAATAAATAAGATGATCATCGATTAATTTGAAACACACACAGTGATCCACTTTGCTCCTTTTGAAGCCAAGTCCCAACATATAAGTATCAAATTTTTTATACCACATCCTTGGTGATCGTTTTAACCCATACAAGGACTTTTTGAGCCTACATACTGACTCTTTTTTTCCCTTCACAACAAAGCCTTCTAGTTGCTTCATGTAGATTTCTTCTTCCAGATTCTCATGTAGAAATGTTGTCTTCACATCCATCTATTCTACTTCAAAATCAAACATAGCAACAATAGATAAAATAAATCTAATTGAAGTTAACTTGGTATCGGGAGAAAAAATCTCACCAAATTCAATTCCCTCTACCTGGGAATAACCTTTTTCTACTAACCGAGCTTTGTATTTCTCCACTTTTCCTTCTACATTCAAGTTCTTCTTAAACAACCATTTGTTGTCAATGGGATTTCTTCCAATCGACAACTCCACTAGATCCTTAGCCTCATTCTTATCCAAGGTTGTCATTTCTTCAACCATGGCCTTTTTCTAGAGTTTTCCATCCTCTGAATCCACTACCTCCCTAACAGTTATAGGATCATCATTACTAATAGACAAAGCAAAATTTGAACGGAAATCAGGTGGAGTGTACCTTTCTGGTTTCCTTCTTTCCCGAACCGATCTCCTCAATACTACAGTATGATGATCTTCTTCTTATTATTCATGTTCTTTTGTAGAGTCTAATTCATCATCCTTTAAATCAAACTCTATTTACTTTGGTTCTTTCTTACTTGGTAGGACTTGCTGTTTGAAAACATCTTTGATTTCTCTAAATACTACATCTCGGTTATACACCGCATTCTTAGTTTATGGGTTCCAAAGCTTATCACCTTTCAGACAATCTTTATACCCAATAAAGATACACTTTTCAACCTTTTATCTATCTTACTCCTATTTTCCTTTGGAACGTGAACATAGGCCTCATAGCCAAATACCCTGAGATGCGTGAGAGAGGGTTTCTTACCAGTCCATACCTCATGTGGAGTCTTTTCATCCAGTGAGGATGAGAGTAATTGATTGACCAGGAAACATGTAGTACCCACTGCCTATGCCTAGAATTCTTGTCCTAACCTGACAACACTGAGCATGTACCTTTCTTTTTCCACCAGCATCATGTTCATCCTTTCTGCAACTCCATTCTACTAAGGTGTATATGGAGTAGTCTTCTGCCTTGCTATACCACACTTCTTATAGAATTATTTGAATTCATTTTCGCAAAACTCTCCACCATTATTTGTCCTCGACATCTTAATTATTTTCTCTATTTAATTCTCTGAAAGAGCATTAAATTCTTTAAACTTGTCAAAGACTTCAAATTTCTTCCTGAGGAAATATTTCCAAATATTCCTCAAGAAGTTATCTATAAATTAGACATAGTACATAGATTTTACCAGTGATGGAACTGACATGGGTCCAAACACATCATTGTGCACCAATTGTAAAATTCCCTCTACCATTGTTGCACTAGAGGGGAATCTTACTCGATTCTACTTCCCATATACACAATGTTCACATAAATAAAAATCCAAAGAGAAGTTAGACATACCTTCAACCATGCCTTTATTGTGTAGTAGTCGAAATCCCTTCTCTCCGATATGCCCCAATCTTTAATGCCACAATATAGCCTTTTCTCCAGAGACTGTAGGAGTTTTTTCTTCATTAGCTCCAATCGCAAGAATAATGGAACTATTACACCCATCACTAATAGTACTTCCTTGCAGCTTATACAAATTTACAAACCAAACTCCCTTCAACAACACCATTGCTCCTCAGAACATCCTGCATGTTTCTTTCTCAAACACTATTTTTACCCTTACATTGTCCATTTTGCTTACAAAAATCAAATTTATGGCCAAATCTAGGATGTGCAGAACACTAAGGAGTGTTCTAATCTTTCCATCCATGAGATTCAACTTGACTTTTCCTCGTCCTATGATTTTGGTTGTTGAATCATCACCTAGGAAAACATCACCTCCATCATACCTTTCAAATTCACAGAACCACTCCTTGTGAGTAATCACATGAAAGGATGCACCTGAGTCAACCAACCATGCCTCATGATCTACATGTGTGCTTGAAGAAGCCAAGTACACATCCCCTCCTCACAAGGAGGTTTTTTCTTTTGTAGAAGGAGTATCTTTAGATCCCTTCCCTCTCTCAACACTTTTGGATCTACATTGCTTCTTGTAGTGCCCTTCTTTTCCACATCTCCAACATACCAGTACAAACTTTAAAGGAGATTTAGATCTACCCTTAGATTTAGATCTCCTACTAGAGGACTTAGATCTATTTCTTTCCTTGGAGCGTCCTCTTGCAAATAATACATCTGTACTCTATCCTTCCATGTTCTTCTACCTCATCTCCTTCGACAACGAGGATGAGACCGCATCATTTAAACTTAAAGTAGTTGTATTACTACCTATGACCACAACTAGACTATCCCATGAGTTTGGTAAAGAGCACAATAAATTGATACACTTATCTTCATCAAAAATCTTAATATCATCAGATAATAACTCACTTACCACCATATTGAAGGCATTCAGATGCTCTGTCACCAAGTCTCCATCTTTCATCCTCGGGTTATACAACTTCTTTCGCAAAAACAATTTTTTTACCAAGGACTTATAGTGATACGAAGTCCCCAACTTATCCCATGATGCCTTGGTTGTAGCTTCCCCTAACACATTCAATAATATTGAATCTGAGAGACATAACCGGATTGTGCTCTTCGCCTTCCAATCCAAGTTTTTCCAGTCCTTTGTTGACGTTCCTGTAGGTGCAGTACCTGGATCCTCACTGATCCATTAATGTTATTCTACCAACAGATCTTCCATCTTTAGCTTCCATAACTCAAAACTTTTCCCATTAAATTTCTCGATCTCTATTTTCAAACTACTCACCATTTCTTTTCATTGCAAGAATCAATACTATAGATATCCCATTGTAACAAGTCTTATCACAGACCCGAGCCAAACCCCTGACCACAAAGGCATCCCCCTAAAGCCAATAATTGTTCTAATGCCAAATGTAGATTTTAACCTTGTACAATTAATTACTACAAACAGATCCTTGATAAAATAGAAAAGATATAATGGCGCACACACACATTACACAAAGATTTTTACCTTGGAATCTTAAATTGGGAAAACCAATAACATGTTTAGATCCACACCTCTAATCTTATATTCATCGTATCTTCATTGTTTACAATACAATATATAGGATCACGTGACATCCAAAATTCCTAATCCATTAACCTGGATTAGTCAACAACCCTAATTCCTTAACCAAAATTAGAAAACCATGTCTTGAAAAACCACCCAAAAATGGATGCAAAAAATGCCATTTTTTTTTTGAGAGGCACTGCCCCCGAACTCCCATACAAGGGGTATGTCCCCCTATGACCCCTCGGGAAGGTGGGGGGGAGGGGGAGCTAGAGCCCTCCCTCCCTCTCTAATTCTGTACGTGTGCATAATGCAACACTGAGACTAGATCTAATCGTGCAAAGAATATAACACGTACCCAACATGATCTTTACCTTCCACACTGGACTACGACTATTGTGTTGAGGATTTCACATGCTTCGTATGACAAATAGGCCCATTAGAGAATATATAAGCCTATGCCAATGAATCCTTTATGTAATTGACAATGTTGTCATATGGCATCTTGTTAGGTGCTTCTAAACCATGGATCTTGCTTTCTTCTTTCATAACTCTAGTCGACTCATACCTAACCATGCCCATAGCTATGTTGGTATGTTACCTTTGCCCCATATTACATGAGGACTCATATGGCATCTTGTTAGGTGCTTCTAAACTATGGATCTTGCTTTCTTCTTGCATAACTCTAATCGGCTCATACCTAAACATGCCCTGAGCTATGTTGGTATGTTACCTTTGCCCCATATTACACGAGGGCTCATATGGCATCTTGTCATGTGCTTCTTGTTGGGTAGGTGTTATATTCTTTGCGTGTGTGTGGGGGGGGTGGGGGGAGCGTCATATTTGACAACTACGTCTGATGATCCTTCCCTGGCAGTGGATTTTGTGTTGTGTGCACCAGACACTATCCTAGGGGGCAAGGATTGGCCCTCATTGGTTACACGGAGCATTTGGCTCTGGGCGATAGCCCGGAGCTGATGGGGTTTGGGGCAACACCCTGATTTTTTTTTTGTGTGGTTTTTTCTATTTTAGCATTTTTCACTATTTTAAGCAATTTTCTAAATTAACCCCATATTAAGGGATTAAGGTCTTGGTAGTTGCAAAATACCTAAAATATTGTGTATATACTATATTGTGAATGGTGAAATTAATACCATGAAGAATTGAGAGGTGCGACACCAAGGAAGGTTGGTTTTCTCTCGGTTAAGGGTTTCCAGCGTAAATCTCTCGGGTAAGGGTTTTTCTTAAGAATCTGTATACATTTCTTTACTTCACAGGTTTAAAATTTACATGTGGTATCAGAGCACATTTTTTGCTTCAAGGGGACGCCTTTATTGCTAAGGGTTTGGCTCGGTCTTGATAGATCAAGTTTATCTTGAGTCTGTAATAAACCTGGGTTCAATGGGAGATTTGCAATGGTGATTCATGTATTGAAAGATAATGGCAAGAAGTTCTAGAATTGAGATTGAGAAGTTCAATGGTAAAAACTTTGAGCTATGGAAGCTCAAGATGGAGGA